>JAWMRA010000056.1:1499564-1539837 GCA_035584735.1 Pseudotriccus pelzelni | reverse complement strand
CCCGCGAGCGCCGGGGCCCGGCGGGCGAAGGCCGGACGGCGGCGAAGCCCGAAACTGACACGGCGGCCATCTTGGGCCCGGCGCGCTGCGGCGGGCGGGGAGGGGGGGGCGGCGCGCGCCGGAACAGCCCGCGGGGGGAGGAGGGGGCAGCGCGGGAACAGCGCGCTGGAGGGGCGAGCGCGCGGCCGCCGGGGGGCGCTGAGGAGCCGCGGCCGCCGCTCCGCGGGCGGGGCTGAGGGGGCGATCCCCGGACCCTGCCCTGGATCATCCCCGAGTCCTACCCTGGATCATCCCCGGGCCCTGCTCTGGATCATTACTGAGTCCTACCCTGGATCATCACTGAGCTCCGCGGTGGGACACCCCTGATTTCTGGCCTGGAACATCCCCAAGCTCTGCTCTGGAACAGAGAGACCCCTGAGGGCCCGTGAGGGGCTGGGAGGGGGGGGCGGGCCGAGAGCGCCCTCTGCCGTCCGAGGGGGGACAGGGACAGGGAAATGGGACCCGGGACAGGGAAATTGGACCTGGGACAGGGAAGTGGGTTCGGACACGGGCCCCGCGCGCGCTCCCGATCCCGCTCCCGCCGCCGCGCCGGGGGCGCAGCGCGCGCGCACCACCCCGCGCGTCACCGGGCGCGCGCCTCCCGCCGGCCAATAGCGGCGCTCGCTGCCGGCCCCGCCCACGGAGACGAGCCTGTGTCTCCCCGCGCGCCGCGGGGCGGGGCCTGTGGCGGGAGCGCGCGCGCGTGGGGGACTCGCTTCGGCCCCGCCGAGCCCGGCCCGGGAGAGCCCAGCTTAGCTTAGCTTAACTTAGCCCGGCCCGGGAGAGCCCAGGAGAGCCCAGGAAAGCTCAGCTCGGCTCAGCTTAGCGTAGCCCGGCCCGGGAGAGCTCAGGAGAGCCCAGCTTAGCTTAGCTTAGTGTAGCCCGGCCCGGGAGAGCCCAGGAGAGCTCAGCTCGGCTCAGCCGAGCCCGGCCCGACCCGGCCCGGGAGAGCCCAGGAGAGCTCGGCTCGGCTCGGCTCAGCCCGGCCCGGGAGACCCCAGCTCAGCTCAGCTCAACTCAGCCCAGGAGAGCCCAGCTCAGCTCAGCCCGGCCCAGCAGAGCCCGGCCCCAGTCCCACCGCCCCCAGCCCGGCGCAGCCATGATCCACAGCCTGTTCCTCATCAACGCCGCCGGGGACATCTTCCTGGAGAAGCACTGGAAGAGCGTGGTGAGCCGCTCGGTCTGCGACTACTTCTTCGAGGCGCAGGAGCGGGCCTCGGAGGCGGAGAACGTGCCGCCCGTGATCCCCACGCCGCACCACTACCTGCTCAGCGTGTACCGCCACAAGATCTTCTTCGTGGCCGTCATCCAGAGCGAGGTGCCGCCGCTCTTCGTCATCGAGTTCCTGCACCGCGTCGTGGACACGTTCCAGGTGCGGGGCCCGCGGGCTGGGCGGGGGAGCCCGGGCAGAGCCCTCGGCCGCCGGGTTTGCTCTGTTCTCCCGTCACTTCGCCCTCATCCTGCAGTGGCCAAGGGAACAGGCGAGGGCTTGCCGTGGCTGGGGAGTTCCTGCCTGGAATTGCGATGGCCGCGGGATCCACCCGCGCTCGGGGGAAGGGCCTTTGAGCAGTCGGTGTTTCTGCTCTGGCAGCTGGGACTAAGATCAAGCTGACCTTGTTCTCACAAGGAGCTTTTTGACATTCTTCAGTCAGTTAGTGACACCCAGGCCCTGTGCTCACATCTGGGGATGCTTCTTGGAACCCTCCTAAGCAGTGGGTTGTAGGGGCAGCCCCAGAGCAGCCCTGTTCCCTCTGGGCTCTGGTGGACACGCTCTTTGTAAGAAAATGGTGAAGATGTTTGTCCTTCTGCCTGCCAACAACAGGGTTGTGTTGCCCAGATTTGAGGTGTCTTGTGACCGGCATCCTGACAGAACACAGGAAATGTGGTGCTTGGTCAAACAAGTGTCATATGAGCTCTTCCTTCCAGTTGCCAGTCGAAATGTGAGTGTATTCTGAGTTCCGTTTCACTGTGGATTGGCTGTTCAGGCCAGAAATGGATCCTATCAGACCTTTAGGTTTGGGTTTCTCTCAGGGTACGAGATGTGTCTTCACTGGCCTGGCCACATATTAAGATCTGTTATGTTTGAAAAAGAACTAGTGCTTGTAGTGCAGGACAGGAGTTCTCTGCTGTCACAGTTTCTGTTATTCATGCTTTGTGCAGAATGTCCAATCTCCTGAACTGCTGTAACTACCCAGAAGCTCAGGTGTGTGTTTGTGCTTTCTCCTGAAAGACGTGTGAAGTCCACACAGAGTAAGACTACAAGGAAATTAAATGTTCTGTTTTTAAAATCGCTGAATGAATTGGGAGTTGCTGATGCGGGGATTTGGCAGCTTAGTGGGGCAGTGGCAGAGGGGTGCTCAGAGCTGTACACGCCTGCTGGAGTGGTCAGTCTGTCTGGTGTGCTTGCAGTGATACCTGGACTTTGTGTTGTTTCCCCTCCTCCAAGAAGAGGCTGGATTTTATTCCTGTGTGGGAGGACACAGGACTGAACGATCAGGAAGATTCTCTTTCAGCAATCGTTGAGTGATTATTTCTTTTGCACAGGATTATTTTGGGGTGTGTTCGGAGCTGATAATCAAGGACAACGTTGTGGTGGTTTATGAGGTGCTGGAGGAGATGCTGGACAATGGCTTTCCATTGGCAACAGAGTCCAATATTCTTAAGGAACTGATAAAACCTCCCACTATCCTGCGGACAGTCGTCAACACCATCACAGGTACAGGGAAACAAAAAGCAGATAAACTGGGAAGTTCGTGTGGCAATATTCCCGCAGAAGTAAATTAGGACACGGGGGAGGGAAATTTATGTTCCCTGCCATTCTAAACTGCAGCACAGGTGTGTTAGTGCTTTGCCTGGGGTTCCTTGCAATTTCAGCACCAGCTGAAATTCAGCACTTTGGGTTTTTGTTTGGTTTCGGGTTGGTTTGGGTTTTTTTGACTGCAACAGTCAGGTTACATTTCCAGTTACAGCCATGACTCCCGGGATGTCAGTTTGCTGTGAGTTTACCCATCCCCACGTGTTAACACCTGCCCATGCCTTACTGTGGTGCGCTTTAGAGCTGGGTGTAAGCTCTAGAACACAGCGAGTCTCAAAGAGTAATTGCTCCCCTACAAAGACACAGAGGTGCTCAGGGGTTAATTACAATTAAGTTCTGTAAGCTGGGGCACTTGTTCTGGAGCACCGTCTGAGCTCTGGGGTGGCTGTGGTTGCCTTTCTTTTCCCAGGAAGCACTAACGTGGGTGACCAGCTTCCCACGGGGCAGCTCTCGGTGGTGCCTTGGAGACGCACCGGTGTAAAATACACCAACAACGAGGCCTATTTTGATGTGATTGAGGAGATCGATGCAATCATTGACAAATCAGGTACGGGAGTTGCTCCTGGCTGAGACGAGGGTAATTTGGCCTGAGAGTGCCTGAAGAGAGAGATGGGTTTTCAAAGAGGGTCCCCTTCCTCTCAGTGTGGGAAGCTCTGTCTCTGTTTCTCTCTGCATTGCTGCCCTCTTGTACGTGCTGTTCAGTCAAAAATTTTACACAGGTACCAAGATTTTCACTTCTTCTTGAGGTCTCATAAGCAATTTTGCATTGGGAAAATAGAAGATGAGTGAATATTCTTTCTCTTTAGTATTTGTGCATCTTAGTCTTGTTAGGGTTGGGAGCTGTTGTCTTTGGCCATTAAAATGGACATTGCTGGTGCCTGTTGTTCTTAATTGTTTGCATCTTCTGAAAAGCGGTCATTGGGAATGAGAAAAATGTTGAGCAGGCAACATAATGAACCATGACATTTCATAACGATAATAGATCTCCTTGCTCCCCACTGAGGGTTTTTCCACTTCGGGATTTTTTTGATCAGGTTCACATAACCACCTGTGTTTCCTTTATTGATTTTTATTTGCTTTATTGCTTTAATTGTTTATTGTTGCAGGTTCCACGATTACTGCTGAAATCCAAGGGGTGATTGATGCTTGTGTCAAGCTGACTGGGATGCCAGACCTTACCCTCTCCTTTATGGTAAAGCTCAAGGATGTATCTCTACTGAAGTAATTTGAAAAGCATTTCCCAGCCCTGCTGCTAAGATCTGTCTTACACTGACAGATTCCAGCACATCAGAATCTGGGTTTGCCAATCAAAAAGAGAAAAAAGTGACGATGGGAACTCACAGGGAACTGCAGCAACTTTGGAGCCTAAAAATGTTATTTTCAGATTCTTTGTTTAAAAGCACCGGTTGTGTGTGCTGTGACTAAGTTTTTGAGTCTCTAGCGATGCTTTAGGCAGATATGAAGGGCCATCTTTTTCATTAGTACGGATCAGTGCAATTATTCAACGTGATTAAATTTTCTGAAATAGGGTAAAAAATACCCTAAGAAAGGGCAGGGGTTGCTGAGGTGCTGCTTTCCCACGGATACAACGGCATCAAAGCAGTTTGCCATGTCTGGGTGCAGGCACCTCCAGGTGGTCAGAGCGTGCCACGTGGGCCAGAAGATGGAGAGGCAGAGGAGGTGCTTTGAGCCTTCACAAAGCTCGTGACTTTGTCTTTGCTGCAGAACCCGCGGCTGCTGGACGATGTCAGCTTCCACCCCTGCGTGCGTTTCAAGCGCTGGGAGTCGGAAAGAATTCTCTCCTTCATTCCACCCGATGGAAACTTTCGCTTGCTCTCCTACCATGTCAGTGCTCAGAAGTAGGTGACGAATGTAGTGCTGTGAGTTGTGGAATTTGGATCTTTCTGGACAGGGAGAGGGTGAAAGAAAGGGAACTTTTAAAGATCGGGTGGTGTGCTGTGCCAAGTGAAGTAGAGGGGCACGATAACTTGCGTTTTTCCTTTTTTAAAACACATTTTCTCCTTGTTTGGAGCAGCGGTTTTTGTAATTTCTTTTTGGTCAGCCAGCATTTTTCAAAGACTAGTAACAGATAAACAAAGTAGAGGGGGAAAGAATTAGGCAGTGGAGAGTAATCAAGCTGTTGATTTCCTGTGCTTATAAAAAACTTTTAGAATAAAACAAGATGAAGAGAATTGTAATTAAGACTTGAGAATGGGATTCTGACTTTGCCCCTAGATCAAACCAACGGGTGTAGGATTTCCTTCTCCTTTAGGGAGATTGGTTCCCAGTGTTTTCAGTGCATTGGGAAGAGCAAATACAAAGGCAAGAGGTGGACAAGGACTTTGTGTTCCTGTCTCTATTCCAGTCTTGTGGCAATTCCTGTCTACGTGAAGCACAACATCAGTTTCCGTGACAGCAGCTCCCTGGGGCGGTTTGAGATCACCGTGGGGCCGAAGCAGACCATGGGCAAGACCGTGGAGGGAGTGATGGTCACCAGCCAGATGCCAAAAAGTGTGTTAAATATGACCCTTACACCCTCTCAGGGAACACATGTCTTTGATCCAGTTACAAAGGTGAGGGCCAAGGTAGAAATTCGATACTATTTTCTTTAGTTTTCAAGAACAGTCGAGCTGTTCCTGCCTCCATGGACATTTCCAGGAATGCTGCTTTGCTGAAGGCAGCGTTACAAACTTCTTACAGTGCCTTACAAACTTCTGCATATCTAGGCATGCCTAGTCCTGCACGTTGGGCTTGGTCCTTGGCAAACCCTGAGGGTTGGTTGGTGGGATTTGGTTTGGTTTGGGGTGTTCTGTTTTTGTTGTTTGGGTTAATTTAAATTTAAATCTGATGGGCTTGTCCATGGGGCCTTTAGCACAAGCAGTGGAAATATCATTCATGGAAGGCTTTTGGGAGGTATCTGCTCCTGAGGCCTGTGCCTGTCCAATATGAAAGGTGAGGTACTAAGAAAAAGACATTTTTCACAACACTAAAAGCTGTCATTGGAAGGGGACTCTTCTTTAGAGGGTGTTACAGCATTTCTGTTTCACTGCTGAATTTTCTGTTCCTTTCAGTTACTGTCATGGGACGTGGGGAAAATAAACCCCCAGAAGCTGCCAAGCCTGAAGGGTAGTGTGAGCCTGCAAGCTGGGACATCAAAGCCAGATGAAAACCCCACCATTAACCTGCAGTTTAAAATTCAGCAGCTGGCTATTTCTGGTAAGTGGCTGTGAGGTAAAGGAGTTCTCTGCTCTACCAGCGCTCATTCTGTGTGTAGCTGAAGTAGCTTTGCAAGCCTTCTAAAGTACCTTCTACCTGAAACATGTTCTACAAGCAAAAAGTTGTCTGGTTTGACTGCAGATACACAGATTTGTTCTTCCTGGTGCTCTGTGAAGCAATTTATCTACGTTTCCTTGCATTTGGTGCTTACAGAGCTATAAAGAATTTTAGGGTCTGGATGTGTTGTAAAGAATTGTAAAGAATGATTCTGACATCAGGCAGTTTTTCTCTGTTCTGTTCACTGCTTGTTAAAGCTCCCCCTGTGCTTTCTGCCCCTCCAGTGTCACCTTCTGTCCCTTTCTCCTGCAGGCCTGTCTTGCTCTGTTTGTGGCAGCATCAGTCTCATGCTGTGTCTGTTTGCCTTTAGGACTGAAGGTGAATCGCTTGGACATGTATGGGGAGAAGTACAAGCCGTTCAAGGGGATAAAATACATGACTAAGGCTGGCAAGTTCCAAGTGCGAACCTAGAGGATCCCGACAGTGAGGAAGAGCACTTCTCCTGTTCCCCCTGTCCCTGGCTGTTGGATGCAGCCTCTTTCCCCATCCATCTGTTTAGGGTTGCTCCCTTGCCTGTAGTAGCATGAGCAGGAAAGCAAGTGCTTAGACTGCTGGAAAGCAGGGAAAGGTAAGGGTGACCCGAAACCATCTCATCTCTTGCTGAGTCCTGAAGTCTTTGGAATAATAGCGGATGGGAGAGGTGTTCAGGTCCCTTGGGATTAGTGAGTCAGCTGTGTAAGCTTGTATCACCTTCATTTGGCTGTCTTAGAGGAAATTCCAGGTATTTATTGCCTTTTGTATCTCCTCTTCCTTGTTTTTGGTTGGCTTTTATCCCTTTGTAGACAACTCCAAGTTGAATTTCCACAAAGTTCAACTCCAGTGTGATGATTGGCACTTGCCCTTCTCCGTCACCGTGTGTTAGGATGGAGAGCTGTGTAGTTCTTGGCAGCAGGGAAGTCATCTTGCCTTTCTGCCTCAGAGGGGCTGGAGAAAGTGGAAGGGTAGATTGTTCCACCCGGGATAGCTGAGAAGTCTGAGATTGGGGATGGTGCCTCAGAGGGAGGAAGGGAAGAAGTGGATGCTTCTTCTGGATACTTCATAAGCCGTCTTGGTCATTAATTATCTTAAATCTCTGAACAATGCATTCAAATCTTGTAACTGATGTGTGGTGGCATCTCACTGTAATTCTGCTTCTCATGTTACTTCATCAGTATTTGAAGGTAGGAGTTCTCCCAGCTGCCTGGGGGAATCAGAAGAGACAGAGAGGGGAATTTTTGTGAAGACACAGCACTGCTGGAAATGGCAGCTGTGAGTAAATGAAGATAATCACTGTCCTAGTAGCTTGTTGGAACCTCTTTCTGCCACTGCTTGCCCACTGCAAATGAAGGCGATACTGCTGTTCTGCTCACTCATGTCCTCCCCTGACGTAATTGTGACCTGGTACCTTCGTAGTGTTCCTGCCTGTCCTACCTCACTCCAGCTGCTGTACCAGTCCGGTGCTGTGCGGTGGATTCAAGGATTGCTCACTTGGGACCATCTCCTCCGCAGGAGCTGTTGCTCCATCTGCCCATCCCAGCCTGTGGTACCTCCCTCTGTACAGCAGAAACAGGAGAGGGGAGGCACCTGCACCGTTGGTGTTGTCTGTAAGGGGCTCTTTGGCCACCACGGGCCGGCGCGTGTTGTCCCTGCGGGAGCAGAACTTGTCCCTGAGCTGCTGTGCCCGTGGCCACCCACGTGTGGCCGTGGAGCCCAGCACGCACGGCCCCTAAAGGAGGGGTGGCATCCGTTCCGGTGGGCGTGTGGTGGAGACCTGCAGGGGGTGAGTGGCATCTTGCTTGTGGAGCTGCAGGTCCCAGGGCTCCAGAGGAATGCCATAGCAGGGGGCACCTGCTGAGGTGACGTTACCGCTGAGCATGTTCAGTGCAAATAAAACCTTCAACGAGGGCATCAATAAAGTTAATTTTTACGTGTCATCTGTGTCACTTCAGTGTGGTTTGCGCAGGCTCTACAAGAAATTGGTTGGTGCTTGAGGAGGAAGGTAAATTACGCCAATTGGATTGTGAACAGTGGGTGCCTTAGGGAGATAAATGTCTTTATGCAGTTGGATTGTAAGCCAGGGACCAAGTCACTGTCTGACAAGCTAAAATTCATTACTTTCTTGGTAATTTTTCTTAGCGTTTCCCAGAAGGAGTGCTGAGCATTTCCTAGAACCTCGGTGAAAATGTCTTTAGGAGTGCAGCTGAACCATTTTTGTTGACTGGGTAGGGTAGCAGGCTCAGGGTAGTGCTTTGATTATGAAGACAATGAAATACCTCATCACCTTGCTGCTCCTCAAGTACCCAATGCTGTCCTTTGGCTTTGTAGGTTTGCTTTTTAAAAGACCTTTTCTTCCCTGCTGAAGTGATTCATGTTTTTCCAGGTCTTGAAAGGTTTGTTACGTACAGAAAGGCATCTGGCCCTTGTGACAGGCTTTGTGTATCGGTCTGAGACGCTGCAAGGTCCTGTGGGATGAAAGATGAAGCAGGACAGGGGAGTTGGGGAACAACGTGAATGACATGAGTTGGTAGATAGAAGGACTTTTGGGGAGGAAATGAGGTGTAGCTGTGCACCTCAGTCACCACAAATGCTGATGCTGACTCAGGTTCTGAAAGACCTTGAATATGACAAGGCAAAGTCAGAGGAAAGTAAGCAAGCAGATGGCAGTGGCTATTCTTAGACCTTGTCTAAAGATGGTGCTACTGTGTCCTGGAAGAGGACAAGCAGGGATAAAAACAGGCTAAGAAGTGAAAAAGTTGATGTTGTAAAGATGGAAACATTTTATTGGTGGCTGTTAGATCCCATTGAGTTCAAATATTGTATTTAATAGACTGAATTGCAAAACCAAAGTGCTCCTGAGGACACTTACCTGTGTCACTCAGTGGAACAGTTCTGACTGTTCTACATGCTGCAGGTATTCGGCAGGTTTGGGAGTGCCAGGAGAGTGAGGCACAAGAGCACTTGAAAATGGGTTTAGGAGAGATGAATGGAAATTAATTTGTATTTTTCTCAACATTAATACTTACTAAAATAAAATTATCAACAATAGAAAAATTTTGACACCAAAACCCTGAACCGTGACTCTTGGGTGACATCTTGGGTTTGTGTTTTTCCCCTTCACGAGCTGGAATATGGGAGCTGTTGTTGAACTGACTCAATACAGTGTTTTCCTTTCGTAAAACAGTGGTTACACCTGCTTTCTCCTTACAAAGCAGTTGGACAAGAGAGAGGAGCCCTCGCTGCTCGGATGTGCACAGATGCCGCTCGGTGTCACGTGGCAGCTGCAGTGCAAGGCAGCAAAGCTGATTACTGAGGGTCTGGTTCACGGGGATTGGCTGTACCTGCCCTGTCTCCTGGGAGAGGACAAAGGCAGCCTTGTGGCGTGGGATTTGGCCTTCTACTTGTGGATGTAAATCTGGCAGGCACTTAAAGCTGCTACCGTTACACTTGTCCTCTGTTCTGCCCCGCTGCACTGAAAAGAGGGCTTTTGCTTTCATAGCAGATGATAATGCATAGAAATTGGACAGCCAAAAAGTATGCACTGATTCTGTAGCAGATCAGGCTGATGTTAGTATTTTTACCTATTTCTTTACCAGGAGGAAAAACAAGTGGAAGAATTGAATGGCCTAACAAGCGTGCCATCCTGGATTTGCTCAGAGAGTTTAAGCTCAGACTCGGTTAATTAATCAGTTCCAAACTGAAAAAGCAAGTAATATATTGATCTGGAAATAAGCCTACAGCTTTCTTCTTTCTGTTGGAGTCACGCTGAAACCAGCTTAAATTACTCAAGTCAAATGTTACAAGGACAGAGTTTAAGTCTGACTGGAATGTCTTCCAGTTTTACAGCCAAGTAAGGAGGGAAATGAAGTTTTCAGGAAATTAGATCTGTCCTCTTTGCCTTCAGTTTACAACCGTTTCAAAAACAACATATCTGCTTCAGGGATACATGATGTTCTTCTCTCTTGGTTTCTTCTTTTGGCCCAAAATTGATTTTAAATTGTACCCATGTGATTTGATGCAAGCAGAAAGCTTGGGGATGTTGGGGGAAAAGGGAGATTAGTTTCTGATAACCTGTAATATGGAAAGGAGGGTGATTTGTGAACGTGCCCTTCTCACACACTGCAGTTTGTCTCCCCGTTGGACTGAAAGTCACGAGCCTTGTGGACAAACAGGAAGCCCTGTCAGCATCCTTAAGGCAACCAGAGGGAAGTTGTGAGGGCACGGCCACGAGACTGCAAAGAGTTCATGGTTCTTTCTCAGGGTTTCATGGTGTCCTGAATCCAGCCCAGGTAACGAGTCACGTTTGTGTAAACGCCAGGCATGTCCTTGCGGCCACAGCCGATTCCCCAGCTGATGATTCCGATCACGTGCATGTGCTCATCCTTCATACACACCAGGGGCCCTCCAGAGTCGCCCTACAGAGAAGCAGCAGATTAGTAACAATTTCCTTTTCTGTTTGTTTGTTTCTGTGTTGGTTTTTCGCTGCCACTGTCTTTGGTGGTGCACTGGTGTTTGCAGAAATGCCCTCTGTAGTGTGCTCGCAAATCAAGAGCTCTCAGGAACAGCACTTTTACATAAATCATTCTTATGTTCCAGACTCCCTCAGTGCTCCTCCTGGGGGGAGACCCAAAGGAGATGTAACACTAACGTGTTTAACTTTGTATGGTGCTCGTTTATGAAATGCAGGTGAGATGTTGATAAGAAGAAAAAGAGGAAGGCTGTGTGTAACAGTGAAGCAAAATTATTAAAGAGCTGTTCAAACAGAACAGCTGTGGAGCGAATGCCTGCCCTCCTTTTTCCTCATATCATAGCTGCTCCTTCTTCGCCATCTTTCAGCCTTTATTTTTCTTTTCTCTACTTTTCAGTAGAGAGGCACCCCCTTCCTCCTCCAGAACCTCCTGCTGAGTGTTTTGCATGCTCACATAACAGAAAATATTAGGAAATGCTGGGGTGGATTTTCCTGTTCAGTTTTGTGGAATTTCCTGTATTTGGGATTTTCAGCCTGTGTTGCTCTGGTTTGATTGGCCAAGTGTGCCCTGCCTTCCCATCTCCAAGGGGCAGGGGAAGGAAAAAGCAAGAGGAGCCAGCAGTTCTGTTCAACAAAAGCCAACTGGAACTGCCGCGTAGGCAGATGGATAACTTCTTTGAACTGTTTCCTGAAGCCTTTTGTTTGCGTAGCTCAGGCTGCCGGGGACAGAGGGAAGAAAGGGGCAAGGGAAGGGGACGAGGGAGAGAGCTGGGTTTACCTTGCAGGCATCATCGAGGTGCCTCGTGTCTCCTGCACACAGCATGTTGTCGGTGACCGTGCGGTTGTCCAGGTGCTGTGCCGTGCAGCGGCTGGCCGGGAACAGCCTGACATGGCCCTCCTTCAGCTGCTCCGAATAGAACGGAGAAACTGGAAGGGAAACGGCCGTGCACTTACACAGGGCTGCGTGTGTGTGCACATACGCGTCTAAAAAACATCGCGGTTCGCTTTCTGCGGCCTAGAGGAGCGTGAACAGAAGTAGCTCAGCGGCTGAACGAGTATTTCCCTGCCAAAGGGTCTTTTTTTATGTCTTGGGTGTTCCACTTTCGCCAGTGAGAACAGCTTAAATCTAAATGAGAGAGGATGTTGTTTCTTCAGGAGGCCTCAGCAAGTTAAAGAGGTTTTTCTGGGCTCCAAATTAAAGACTGTTGGGTGGACAAGTCATCTTTGCACAGTTACATCAATCGAAATGAAGTCACAGGAAGTGCCTATGAAAACTGTATGAAACAGGGTCCTAACTTTTTAATATTAGACTTGCACTAACAGAAATCATATGCCTTGTCGTACACAACACTGAGTAACTGGATAGGAATTTACTCTTATTTTGGAATGGAAGAGATTTGGTTGGTTTGGATAGCAGGTTTATGTACAACTGAAAGTTGGCAAGATTGTTGTTATTCAGTCTAGTTTTGAGTTACAGTTGCAGCATCCTTCCCTCTCAAAGAGTTTATCCTGTACTCCCTGCAAACAAGGCTGAGGACAAGCTTCAAAAGCACTTTAAAAATCTGCAGCTGTATGGTACATCAAACTTGACAGGAACTGATTTCTGTCCAAGTTACGATATCTAAATGTACTGAGTACAGCAGAAATGTGGCAGCTGTGACTGCTCATCTGCTGTCTTTCCTACCTTATCCATTGTGCCAGATTTTTGGGTTTGTACTGTGGAGAGTATCAAGGAAGACTCTGCTGGCCCACACAGCTGAGAGAACTCAGATGAAGGAAATCACTTAGAGCAAAACTGGCTTTTGAGTAACTCCTACTTACACATCCATTCTGTGGTGCTCATATAAGCCAATATGATACATTAGACATTCAGTAATGCTAAAGGCTTGAATTATTTGAGGGCAGGGGACTCAAGCTTTGGACAGACTTGCGTGTAGAGGTGTATCTTCCACTTACATTCCTCATTTTTGCCGTAGCCAGAGATCTCACACTCGGTCCAGTCAGGCAGCTGCAGCTCTGGCGTGGGGAGGCAGGCAGCTCGCACGGTGTCTGTCTCAACAGCGCAGGTTTCTGCATCTGAGCTCAGCTGCAACAGAGCTGAGGAGGGAGAAAACGATCCCCACTTCATTAACCGCTACTAAGCGTGAGCCAACTGCGAGCTTTCCAGCCACAAGGTCAGAAAAGTTCTTACCAATGTCATTGTTGAAATTTTCTGAGTCAAACTTCTGGTGGACAATGTATCTCTTCACTTGAAACTTCTGTTCATTTTCCTCAGGAGTGGCTCGCGAAGTCCTACCCAGCACAACCTTCAGCTGATTTGTACTAAAGCTGGAGAACAAGAGAGTCTCTGTTCTTATGTTAACTAGAGAGTACCCTTCCCTTCAAGATGAGTTGTTGGAACTTCTGCTTTTCTCATTTTAACACTATTACTACTTTGTTACCCAGGCAGCTTGACCTCAGGTGACCTATTTGGCTTCATTTCTGTGCTATTTGCTTACAGCCATCATGGCAAAGCTCCTCTGCCAGCCCCTTGCTGTTCTCAAGTTTCAGATGGCTCTGCATATGTACTGACAACTTTGTTCTTCTGCTATTTGATATTCTGCTGTGGTATCTTAGTGCCGTGCTGCTAGTTTGCACAATAAATGCCTCTCTGTAATGCTCAGCACAATTAACCATAATCTTGAGTGCAGACTGGCTGACTGGGATAAAGAGGGTTTTCTCCAAGGCTGGACTGGATGCTTCCATTTTCCAGATTTATTTTTTTTTTTTCCCCCCCAGATAGTGCTGAATCCTCAACTTACCCTTCCTCAAAACAGTGAGCAGCTGACAGAACCCAGCAGGAGCCGATGAGAGTCCCTCCGCAGAGGAAGTGCTCCCCGGGCAGCCGGCGGTAGGTGACGAAGATGGCAGCCTGCCAGGGGTGGGCTGCGATGTCCGCGGAGGAGCCCCCTCTGATCCTGAACTGCCGGGCCCTGCGCTGCCGGGAGCCACAGGTGGCTGGGGATGACAGAGCCACAAATAGGCTTTTCGGTCAGGCACTCGGGCTCCGAGTTAAGAGCCTGTTAGTCACCAGTGCGTGTTGAGGCAGCCTGCTGTGAACTGGTTAGTATCTGACTCACTCCTGTTTCCTAGGAAACTTGTATTCGGATTTGAAAAATACAGTAAGGAAACCCTGCCTTTCCTGTCCTCCATTTCTGCAGTCTTCCCTTCTGGCAGAGAGAAAGGCACTTTTGCGAGAGTGGAGCTACACAATCTCTTCCTACTCCAAAAGGCTTTTTTTTCTTTTCCCTCCAGCTCTTATTGTACTGTAAGAGACCTGAGTTTAATACAGATGGCGTGCAGGACTGTAATGCCTCAAGGAAAGAGAGGAATCAGGAGTGCTAGTATCCTTACAGCAAGTAGGCACATTGCAGTACTCCCACGTGAGCTGATTTCCTTTCAGGACGTGGCACCAGGGCTTGCTGTCATTGTCAGGATTCCTGCAGCACAGGAAAGAGAAGAGCTCTTTGTATTATCAGATCTGTAGGGAGTTTGTGGAGACCCTTAAGGTGGCAGACTGCAACCCCAGTGTATTCTTTTTGATTTTTCTAGAGATACAGAGGGCCCTGAGGGCACGTGGAATTTGCATTTCTGGAGTCTGATGTTAGAGAAGCAGAGATAGGTCAGGCAGAACAAAATTACTATTGCAAGTGAGCTTCATTCCCAGCAGGAATGTATTTTCTGTGCTTTAATAATCCATGTAAAGACTAAAGCCCCTCCTTAAGAGCACCACAAGACAGTTTGGTGGGATTTGGTTTATTCTATACCCAATACATACCTGCAGAAATTATGACTACCAAGGCCCAGCTGGTAAGCATCTCTTCTCCAAGTAGTAAATCGCTTGTTGAAAAGGATTCTAGAATTCCACTTCAGACAGGTAGCTCCAGAACTGGTAACACTGTGGCTGCCTCGGTAATCTGTGCCTCTCCCAGATCTGCAGCTGGTGCTTGTAACTTCAACGAGAAAGCCGCACATTAACCCACGGATGGAACCCTTCAGTCGTTCCTAAGTGTGATTTTTGTCAAGGCATCTCTCTATTAACCAGGCACATCTCAGTCTCTTGGTGTCGTACACATTCAAAGCTTACATGTAATTTAACATGAGAGTTTCAGCTTTTCAGGCTGCAGAAACAGCACGAGTCTACAGCGAACCCTTATACATGCAGTGAATAATGGAAACTCCAAAGTCCCTTCCCTGTCCCCCTGCATGTACCTTTTGAACAGGAGGGCACACTGCAGTGTTCCCAGGTGTACCTTCCCCCTTTATAGATATAGCACCACGGCCTGGAGTCCTCATCTGGGTTTCTGAAAGAGTGATGATAATTATGCATCGTTACAAAGCTGCTGTCGGTAGTCCCGTGCCTGCCATCTGGTTCGGTAGCTTCGTCCTGCTCTGGGGTGAAGACGTGGACTGCCCCATCAGAAGTGTTTGGATTCCTGTTTTAACTGGGGAGTGCGTGGAGGTGGCGATGAGATGGCCAGCAGCCAGCAGGGGTGGACAGCATGCTCGTGCAGTTTAGTTCACGTGCACAAAGCACGATATTTTTACCGTTTTGATTGGGACCCGGAGCTGCAGGAAACTGAACTACAAACGGAGTTTTAGGCACTGAGAAGGGACAAGGGAAAGACTGTGGGATGAGAGATACCTGCATCTTTTAGTCTGTCATAAGCATCCAGTCTAGATGGATCTGAAGTTCAGATATGCCTCCAGAAGCTGCAATTGCTGCTCATGTGCTGGGCCATACCTGCACCTGCTTGGTATCAGACTACAGCAAACAGCTGTTCCTTTGCTCCAAGCTCTTAGAATGGGCTAATTCCTCTGACCTGTGTGCCATCAGCCCCTCACCTGCAGTAGTTGTGATTGCCTAATCCCAGCTCAGCAGCATCTGCTCTTTGGCCATTGTATGTCCAGTCCATCAAGTCATTGCTATTCCAATTTAAACATTCAGTTCCACTCTCTGTCACGCTCCATGTACCCCTGTATGTTACTCCAGCATCTTTGTAGCATTTAACTTCGGTATCTGAACAAAAGGGAACAAAATGTTACTGGAAGGACAACATCCTGACCCTGCTTCCCCAGTCTCTGTTCTGTTTAAACTTGGCTCTCAGATGTCTTGTCCAGTAAATCAGTGAAAACGCCTTGTCAGGCAGACTATAAGTGCACACAAAGGTGTCTTCAGCTGCAAAATTTAGAGTTTTATTAAGAGATGCTGAGAACAGCCCCGGTGTCCTTCAAAGTTCTTTGTAGGATTAGTTTTAGAATAAAAAGAGGCAACTTAATAGAGAGCCTAAAATGCAGCAGGAGCTTCTGGATACCTCATCCTTCTGCACTGCCTAACTCAACCCAGTCGCTGCTCGCAGGAACTGATGTGCTGCACTCACCTATTTCACACTGCTTCCCTGAGAAACCTTGGTGGCACTGGCAGATGAAGAGCTGTGGGGAATAATATGCCTGTGAACACTGGCCCCCATTGTAGCATTTATTTCTCGTGCAGGCTGTGGAATAAGCAAAAGCCAGGAAATACTATTAGGTTTCACGGAAGCAAGAAATTGGCAACATATACACGTCTTTCCTTTCAGTCTCCTTTAGCTTGTTCTGTTTTTCCCTACCTTCCTGGTATTGCCATGTGCTTACAGCCTTTTTGTGCAGTGCTGACATTATTCCTTTGTTCCACTCTCTCCACATTTGCTGTTAGGAGGCTTGCCCAGCCCCTTGCCCACTCCCACTCAGTCCTGCCTGAGTCAGTGTATTTTGGTATTTTCATTTCTGTCCTGTTTCAAGCCAAATTTTCTGTGCAGTAACTGTGGAGTTCTTCTTTAGGGTGATTAGATGGACAATCTCTCATCCCTCACCATTCCCTTTCTCTTTTCCTCTGTCATACTCACCTCTGACGGGCACCGTGTGGCAGCGACTCCGCCCGCTGTCACACCTGCAGTATTCCACTCTGCTCCCTGAAAGCCTCAGCCAGGTCCACCCGTGCTGGAAAATTTCTCCAGATGAACTGTCTTTGCAAACAGCTGCAATTGGAGAAAGGAAATCCTCATTTAGAGATTCGGGGAAAAGACCTGGCTGAGCAAAAGGACTCCCTTCTATTTCCAGGAGAAAAGTACCCGTGAAGGGAGCACCTGTCTAATGGGCTGCCCTTTCCCTCCTCAGATCACGGCTGTCCCATCTCTCTCACTGCTCTGCTGCTGGACTTTCTATTCACTACTGACCAGCCTTGTTTTCTTTGAAGAAGAGCAGTGGGAGGGGAAAACTTCACTGAGTTGTGGATGGCACTGATGCTCTGGTATTTTGCCTTCTGAATCTCTCATTCAGATAACATGACAAACAGCTTTCAGCAGCATCATTCTTGCAGCATCGTTTGCTTCCACCTCCCATGTTCGTCACACTTCAGGTCACGGGGTTGTAGTTTCCTGGCTTACCTCTGGGTCTGGCTCCCCGTCTGAAACGTGTGAGTAAGCCCTGCAAGCAAAGAAGGTTAATTCTGTGAGTAACTGCTCTCTTAAAGTAACTGAGAGAACAAGTGTCTACAGAGAGTCAGCCTTCTTCTTGAGGTCATGGGAATCAGGGAAGCCATTCCAGAGGCACAAAAATCTTACCTGGCACTGGCTGGTCACGACTGCTCCCACCAGCAGGAGGAGACATGGGAGTTTGCCTTCCATTCTGAGTGTTTTCTACATCAGCTCCAAATCTCAAGTTATCTTTAGAGACAAAAAATAAGACGTTCAACAGAGGGGTTTTACAGTGCAGTTCATAGTCTGTCCGTTTGCACCACATGCCACATCCTTTCTTCCCCTTATTCCTGCTGTCCCCTTCCAGGCTATCTCAGCTTATAGTGCTGCCACCTTTCCTGCTCCTTTCCCCCTCTCCATGTGGGATGCCTGTCCATCCACTGAAGGCTGCTGTCCTACTGTGCTTGGAAAGCTGATAACAGATTGTTGCCAGATGGGGTGGGTTTTTTTTCAGTTTTGGGAAAGGTACAGTTTAGACCAGTCCATTGGAATGCTCTGAATGATAAGCCCCGTCAAACTGAAACCATATGGCTGTTTGAAAAACACCACGTTCACCAGATTCCAAGCAGAAACCTGCAATGTGCTTTCTGGCAGGACTCCCCTACACAGTGTGTGCCCTCTGATCGCAGCCTGTGCTTGCTCTCTGATCGAAAATACTACAGCAAGAAGTCCAAGACCTAGATGTGATTTTCCAACATTTTGATTTGACACTTTCAAGTACATTAGAACACAAAAAATATATAATACCATACAATACCCTAAATTTGTCTGCTGAAGAATCAGCAGCAGGAATACTTACAATCCTATTAATTTATTATTAATAACAGCCTTTCTAAGCAGTGAGAGTGTGAGCATTATCTTACCAATGTGGAATAATACCTAAAAAACATAACAGACAGACCTCTGGTTTGGGGGGAAAGAGTTAAAAAACAAGCAAACAAACAAAAGATGCTGCAGTCTTTGAAAGTGTTGGAGGAAATAGGTATTTCAAAATCTGGCTTTGTTTTGGGAATCATTCCCAGTATTCCTGTGGTTTTGGCCACATTTAAAGAAAAGCATGTTTAGGGAGAACTGAAGATGACCTCCACTCCTCCTCCTCTTTGTCCTTCCATTATCCTGGTTTGGAACCTGGGGTGAGAGGCATAGTCTGATCTCCTCTCAGAAGGATTAGATAAATTCTTCTTTTTCAGCTAGTTCTCTGGGTCTCCTTACCATCAAGATATTTGTCCATAACTCCTCCTTTGGTTTCTTTTGCTAATCTTCTTTGTGCAGGAGATTCCTCCTTGTTTAATGGGTCAGAGCCTGAGGCTGTTGGCCCTTTCAAGAAAGCTTCAGCTTTCAGCTTCAGCTTTCTTGAAACAACTGAAAGTTAGCAGCTTTACCCACCTTATGACTCCCTTCAAAAGCTGAAAGGCAATAGCTCAGTTAGGTAACTATCATGCTGATTCAGTGGGATTTATTAAATAATAATATTTAATAGCAGTTAATGACTTTGCCACTGATGTTGAAAACAAGAAATGCACTTTTTGAAACAGGTACAAAGTTTTACCTACCTTTTTGCTTTTTCTCTTCTGTATTCTGATTATTTCCTTTCCAGACCAGTCTGTTTTTGTGTTTTCTGTGCCTCTGCTCTGATTTCTCTGAACAGCTCCTGTCCTACTTACAGCTCCACTCGAGGGGGTGGAGACTCCCCGGGCTGTGCTGTCCACATCCCACCCCTTCCCAAGCATCTGGGAATGGTCCAGGCGTGCAGCTGGTGGCCGGAGTGTCAGGAGGGAGCCTGTGCAGGACGTGAGGGAAGCTGCTGTACTCTGAGCAGAGACGTTTGGCAGAGAGACCCTGGCCTGCGTGTGGAGCAAAGCATGCCCTGAACAGTGCCACGGGAGAAGAAACAGCCAGGGCAGCTCGTGAGTTAAATGAACTTCTAAGGAACTTCAGATAGAAATAAAGAACAGCATGTTGGGGACCAGGGAGTTAAATGTGCGCTGCTACTGCCCATCCTAGAAAATTAAGATCTACTCACCAGGGTGTGGTCATGAGGTATTCAGTTATCGAAGTGTGACAGACAATCTGAGTTATCAGTTTAAGAGCTGATCTTAGGGCTGGGTTATGAAAACAGTCAGTGATGCAACTGTTAGAGTAATGGATGTGTACCAGCTACTCGGAACTGATTCACTAGCAATCAGGTTCCTACAGAATTTGGTGTGAGCACAGACGTAAGAACTGTTCTTATGCAGGACCTCTGTCTTCAGGAAGTAATTGCGTGGAATTTGGGAAGCATGGCAATGATTATTTTGCATAATGGTGAAGGTGGAACACTGGCTACTCTGTATGTTTAGTTCTTCTCTGTAAGGGAATCTATGTCAAGATTATCACACGTATTTCTCCAGGAGTCACAGTGCCGGTGGTAACATTGCTGCCATAAATCTGAGTCAAGGGTAGCTGCATTTGACTGTTTCCAGAAGGGACTCCCAGCTGCTGAGAAAAAGATGATTGAACACTGCTGAGGGAGCAGGGGCTAATTTATTTCTTTTTTAAAAACAGCACCCATTTGCTACTGGATTTCTAGATTAAAGATGCTAACGGACTAATGGCCGTGGGGGGGAAGAGCTCAGAAATTACCTCCTGACTTTTCACAGCTCTCTAACTTGTCCCCGGAGCGCTGTGCCATTCGTACCGCTTATCGCGTTTTAGGAAAGGCAGCGGTAGCATCGCCTGCTCTCCGAAGCACCACCTACCGGCTCTGCTCCGAGCTGCCCGCGCCTCGGGGACGGTCCCAGCAAGGACACAGCTCGGTGCCAGCGACCCGAGCGTGACACCGCGACACCCCCGCGGGGCCCCGCCGTGCCCGGCAGGTCTCGGGGCTGGAGCCCCTCGGGGCCGGAGGGAGCGGCACCCGGCCCACCCTGCCGGAACGGCCGGGGAGAGCTTCGGGGGGCGCGGCGGGGAGAGCGGGCACGTCCCGGACCGGCGGGTTCGGGCGCTGTTCTCCCCTCCCGGGGCCCGCCGGCCCTCAGCCCCTCAGCCCCTCATCCTCTCATCCCCTCATCCCTTCATCCCCTCATCCTCTCAGCCCCTCAGCCCCTCTATCCTTCATCCCCTCAGCCCCTCATCCCCTCAGCCTCGCCGCCCTTCATCCCCTCATCCCCTGATCCCCTCAGCCCCTCATTCCCTCACCCCTCATTCCCTCAGCCCTCATCCCCTCAGCCCCTCATCCATCCCTTCATCCCCTCAGCCGCTCATCCATCCCCTCAGCCCCTCATCCCCTGAGCCCCTCAGCCCTGCCGCCCCTCATCCCCTCATGCCCTCATCCCCTCACGCCCTCCTCCATCCCCTCATCCGCGCTCGGCGCTCCCCGCGGGGCGGCCCCGTGAGGGCGGGCGGTCTCAGGGCCGGAGCCGGAAGGGCGGCGCTCGCAGGAGCCGGGCCCGCCATGAGCCGCCCGCCCGCGCTGCAGGCTCCGACCTGCGGGCCCTGGGAGATGCGGGAGCGCCTCGGCACCGGCGGCTTCGGCAACGTCGTGCGCTGGCACAACAAGGTGAGGCGGGCGGGTCGGGCCCGCGGGGCGCCCCGGCGCGGGGCCCCGCGCTCAGCCGGGCCGCGCTGTGTCCCGCAGGAGACCGGCGAGCAGGTGGCCATCAAGCAGTGCCGGCAGGAGCTGAGCCCGCGCAACCGCGACCGCTGGGCGCTGGAGATACAGATCATGAAGAGGTGAGCGGGGCCGTCCCCCCGGGAGCGGCTGTGGCGGGTGCCGAGGGAAGTGCCGGGAGGGGCCGTCAGGGCATCCCTTCCGGGAGGTGCCCGCTCCTCCCTGGGCTGGAGCGGAGCTGGCGCCGTGCCTCGCCGCGCTCCGGGGGTCCCGGTGCCCTCCTTCGCAAGGCTTGCCGCTCTGCCCTCCGGGCGTACGCGTTGAGGGAACGCGCAGCCTGCGCGTGAAACGCAACGAGCCAGGATGGGCCTAGGACCGTGAAGGATGGACGAGTTGCAGACCTTTGGAACCCGCTAGTTCGGTTTCTGAAAGGATTAGTGACCGCGTAGGGCTTGGAGTGATGACCAGGGGCACGTGGAACTGTGTAGCGGTCGCAGCACATCGCGCGTACTTGCCTTATTTCCGTTCCTCAGACTCAACCATCCCAATGTGGTGGCTGCCCGTGACGTCCCTGAAGGGATGCAGAAGCTTGCACCGAATGACTTGCCCTTGCTGGCCATGGAGTACTGCCAAGGCGGAGACCTCCGCAAGGTGAGGGCCCTGGGAAGGTGACTGAGGGCTGCATCAGCTTCTCGTCTCATCCTCGGTGTTCTGTTGAAGTTTTCCCATAAAATCTTTGTTTTCACATCCTGATGTTTCCTGGTCATGGCATCAGCAGATGTTGGTGGGCTGGTCCTTGGTGTTACGTTCCGCTTTTGGAAATTTAAGTGCTTTTTGAAAGTTTTTGTATTTGTTTTGCTGCAAGTGGCACTGTGAGGAGTTTGCACATAGAGGATGAGGGCAAGCGTGAGGGTCGTGTGAGTGTGGCCAGGACCATCGTAGGGTAGGGTACATCTGTAGGCTATACCCTGCCTCAAAGTGATTAACTCCTGCTAGAGGGAAAAATAACACAGGATAATTCTAATCCTAAGGTTTTTCTAACCTTTGCTGTAATCTGCCTGTAGATAAAAGCCAGAGCTTAGGCCTGAGATTTGAGCTGATACTGCCACGCACAGGGGAAATGGTTGAGAAAGATGGAGCAAGTAGAAGGATGAGAATGGGATGACACTGACTTTTCTCACCCACTCTGTTATCCTCCCATGCCATTAGACCAAGGCCTGAAGCTGTAATTGCTGCTGTCAGACCAAAGAGTTTTGTGCCTCTAGAGAATTTGATTGCTCTTACTTAGACTTCTTGCATCCCTGAGAATTTGTGGGGACTCTGAGCCTCACTCAGGATAGAGGAGGGAAAGCTTACATCGTGTTGTTTACTTGCAGTACCTGAATCAGCTGGAGAATTGCTGTGGCTTGCGGGAGGAAGCCATTCTCATCTTGCTCTCTGATATTGGTAAGTGGCTGCAGTTCCTCCAGCTGCCTGAACCAGGGAAGCCCTTTCAGTGCCACATCCACTCCCCAGATATGCAGCAGTGACCTTAATAACTACATCTTACTCTGACTTTTTATGATCATCTCTCAGAGGTCTGGGGAGGTCCCTGCTGGCTTGAAACTAGCCAGAATTATTACAGTTTACAAGAAGGATGGGAGGGAACACCCAGGGAGAAAACTCTGCTTGTGTCCAGAGGTGTTTGATGCTGACTTTCCTCTTGCATTGATGTGTTTCACTGTATGTTTCATTGTATAAAATTTGACCCAAAAGCCATGCTTACAGTGGGTAGAACTGAATCCTTACCGAGCTCGTGCTAGGTACTGTTAATTATGCACTTAGATGTGGCTTTTTCTGTGTCTCAGCTTCTGCTCTCAGGTACCTTCATGAGAACAGGATCATCCACAGAGACTTGAAACCAGAGAACATCGTGCTGCAGCAAGGAGAGCAGAGGGTAAGCAGAAACCAGGTGTCTCTGTCTGCACACACAAGTAAGTGTAAGAGGAAGGTGCATGTGCTTCCAGCAGTTACATGGTCCCTCTGCAAGAGCACTGCACCCAGTGGGACAGCTTCTTCTCTTCCTTGGCCCCTTTCCCACATGCCTTTGAAGAGCTGAACCTTTTCTTTCTGCTGTTACGATGTGCTTCTAACAGGACTTCAGTCTAGCGTTCTTATTCTCTGTTGTGTTTCAGTTAATACACAAAATCATTGACCTGGGTTATGCTAAGGAACTGGATCAGGGTAGCCTGTGCACATCCTTTGTTGGGACTCTGCAGTACTTGGTAAGGAAGGAATTCAGCTAGAGGAGCAGCTCCTGCTTCTTAGTGGGGTAGAATGAACTATTACCAAGCTTTGGGCTGGGATGAGGTGCTTGTGCTGGTATGGGGTGCATTTGGGGTGCTACAGCGAGCAGAGGTGACCCTTTTTATAGCTGCCACTGCATTTGCAGTGTCTGCCAGCTATGTCTGTTATAAATAAGGAGCAGGAGGGCCAGTGACCTGTGCGGTTCACTCTGGGAGGGTCTCGAAGCTCGTGTTCTGTAACATCTTGGTTCTTGTGTAGGAACATTAGTGAGCTGTTAGGGGACAGAGAGAGCCAAGAGATGAGTGGCTTTGTCTTGTGTGTGTAACTCTCTCAGGCTCCAGAGCTGCTGGAACAGCAGAAGTACACAGTGACAGTGGATTACTGGAGCTTTGGCACACTGGCCTTCGAGTGCATTACAGGCTTCCGACCATTCCTACCCAACTGGCAACCAGTGCAGTGGTGAGTGAGCCGGGGCTGGGTGACAGGAGGGGACCCCATATGCATGTCCTGTTTACAGTCCCTTGATTCTCAGGATAATATCCCTATGTTCCCTGCCCTTATGGAGACTGACTCCCTTCGCAGGAGTTTGACCTACCTGAGCAAGTTCAGCATTCCTGATACTTGCCCTCTGGGATAAGGTCTGACTCCTGCAGGGCAGGTAACAGAAACCAAAGTGGCATCTGTATTACATCTGTCAAGAGTAGCTGTAAGCTTTAAGAGCCTACTAACATGCAGGCTGGGAAAGGCAGGTGATTGTTTGACCGTTGTACTTGCCCGAATTCCTTAGGCATACAAAAGTGCGTCAGAAGAGTGAGCTGGATATTGTTGTTTCAGAAGACTTATCTGGAGAAGTCAAGTTTTCTAGCAGTTTGCCCTGCCCAAACAATTTAAACAGGTGAGCACTGGAAATTGCCATGCTGGGATAAACTGATTCTTCTGCATAAGGACCAGGTTTCTGTTATACACCATGTTAATGTGTGGATAAGTTGAGTGGTGACGCAGACAGTGCTTGTGTCACTTGTCAGACTTGTGGAGTTGTGAGTCTCAGTTTCTGCCTTCTAAACACTGCCTTTGTGATGGGGAGTGTTGGGGAAATTGGGGTGGGGGCAGTTGTTTGTCAGTCTCCTGCAGAGACCAGGCCGTGGCTTGAGTGCAAACGCACTTTTACTTCTTGTGATCCCCTTCTGATTTTGATTGTTTAGTGTTTTGTCTGCGAGGCTGGAGAAATGGCTGCAACTCATGTTAATGTGGCACCCGCGTCAGAGGGGTACAGACCCTACGTATGGACCCTACGGGTGTTTCAAAGCTCTGGATGACATTTTGAACTTGAAGGTGAGCAGTGGGTCTGTGTAATCCTGAAAAGTTTTTCAGAGAGCAGCTGCCTGTAGCCCATGAGGGAAGATGCTTGAGTCAGAGACCTAGGAGGGGCAGTGGCACAGAAACTCATGGAGGTGTCTCCTGACAGTTAGTGACAGGTGCTTTCCTCTTGCTTCTTTGAGGACAGATACTCCCTGAGCTTGTTGGGAGTAGCAAATAGCTTCTGTGTGTGCTTAGTTCCATGTCCTGGTAGAGGATTCCACAGCTGAAGCTGTTTGATTGCCGTGTGGCCTCCCCTCCACTCGATGGAGGACAAGGACTTTGGCATAATGTTATGAAGTAGCTGCTGAGTGGCTTCCTGAGCCCACCAAGTGCTTTGAACAGTTTATTGGTGGCCAGTTCTCAGTCCTGCACTCTCTGCTCAAACATGACCAGTGTTTCTTCAGCCTTTCTCATGCCCTGCTGCTCTTGTAGTTGCTTCATGTTTTGAACATGGTTACGGGAACTGTGCACACCTACCCTGTGACAGAGGAGGAGACTCTGGAGAGTGTGAAGGCCAGGATCCAGGCAGACACAGGAATCCCAGAACAGGACCAGGAGCTACTGCAGGAAGCAGGACTTGCATTGTTTTCTCAGAAGTTGGTCACTAAGCATATAGCTGATAGCAAGGTGAGTCTGGGTACCCCTTTTCTTGTTGCTGAGTGAATCAGCAGGCGCTGCTCTCCCTTTGGGATCACAACGCTCCCTGCTGTTGTGGCAGGCTTTTGTCACAGTAACCACACAGCCCTTGCCTCTGGTGGTCTCTGTTTGGCTGAGGAGGAACGTTCTGGTTACGGTGTTAACGAGCCTTGGTTTTTCTGAGAGAACCGAGTTGGGTCTTTTTCCTTCTGCAGGTGAATGATACTGCAGCTGCAGACACAGACCTCCTGTTCCTCTTCGACAACAAGAAGGTTTCGTACGAGGCTCAGGTGGCCTTGCGTCCTCATCCAGAAAGCGTTGACTGCATCCGTAAGGACTCTAACGCGAGCACGAGAGGGGGGCTGTGTCCTGTGGTCTGCGCCACGTGCAAAGAGCACGTTGGGACTGAAGCAGCAGTAAAATGGACTGGCACAGCATTCGCTCAGTTTGTCAGAGTAACAGAGAAAAGTGTTTGATTTTGATACGGGGGGAACTAGGTAGGGCTTGGCCAGCTCTGGGCTTTGCAGGAGGTAACAGGCCCCTCAAAGGCGTAACGTTTGAGACTGTTTTGTCATGTGATTGCACTGCTCTTAGGCTTCATGTTGATATGGACCTTTGTCTTCCCCTTCCTTCCTCCCCCCCCGTCTGTTTCTAGTTCAGGATCCAAAGAAGAATCTCCACTTCTTCCAGCTGCGCAAGGTGTGGGGTCAGATCTGGCACACGATCCGGGTGCTGAAGGAGGACTGTAACCGGCTGCAGCAGGGGCAGCGGGCGGCCATGTACGGGGCAGCTCCTCTGGGACGCTTTTCTCTGTGCTCCGGGGAAAGGGGAGGGACGGAAATGGGACCCTGCCGGAATGGGCAGCTGTGAAGTATTCATGAAAGGCTGGGAGCTGGCCCTCTGGCACAGCTGCATTTGCCCCCAGTGCCACGCTCTGGAGCTGTGCTTTGCTGCAAGGGGCAGCCTGGGGGGCTGACAGCACCTTCTCGTCCGTGCAGGATGAATCTGCTGCGTTACAACAGCACCCTCTCCAAGATGAAGAATTCTATGGCCTCCCTCTCTCAGCAGCTGAAAGCAAAGCTGGACTTCTTCAGAACAAGCATCCAGATCGATCTGGAAAAGTATAAAGAGCAGATTGAATTTGGAATTAGTGAGTACAGCATCTGGAAAACGTGGCTCTTATTCCCACAAAATACCTCTTCCTCTATGAACCTGAGAAATCCAATCTCTCTTCTTTCATTCCTGTAGCTTCCGAGAAGCTGCTGTTTGCCTGGAAAGAGATGGAACAAGCTGTGGAACTTTGTGGGCGGGTATGTTTCTAAGTAACTGCTTATCCTAAAGAAAAAGAGGCTTGTTTTTATTATTTTCACAAAAAAATTCTTGGAAGTTGTCTTATCCAAGAGCACAAACCGAATTTCTTTGAATTGAAGTGACTCCTGTTCTCCCTTGCCTTTGGCCAAGGCTGCTGTTTGCATCCTGCTGATGCGTTTGGAAACGTGAAGGAGGACGGAAGAGCCAATGTGAGTGGTCGTGTCTCTGAGACTGTCCTTTGCTTATGTTCTGCCCTGCTTTCAGGAGGATGACGTGGATCAGCTGGTGAAGAGGATGATGGCCCTGCAGACAGACATTGTAGACCTGCAGAGAAGCCCACTGGGCCGTAAGCAAGGAGGAACGCTGGAGGATTTGTGAGTTGAACTACCTGGAACTTCAGATGCAGGACTGTTTCTAGCTAAGCTGACCCAGCACAGGACAATGAAAGGGCTCTTTCTTCTGCCCAAATTATGGGGGACTGGGAGGACTTCAGCACTGAAATCAGTTTTTGGCTCATCTGTCATCAGTCTGAAGTGGCAGACTGGTACAGAAATGATTCAACTTCTCAAACTGTTCTTAATTTTGATTCTCGAGAAGTCATTTGTTTTCTCTGCCTTTTTTTTTCTAGAGAAGAACAAGCCAGGGAGCTGTACCGGAGACTGAGAGAGAAGCCAAGAGGTAAAAGACATTTTGGCTCAAGGTCAGCTTGCTTTGCGTGGATGGTAACTTTGGAGATGTAGCAGTGGGCCTGCCCACGCATTAACTGCACGTGGACTCTACTCACCTACTTGCTTTTGGAGAGGGGAGTCAGCGTTACACCAGGCCAGCCTTGCTTTCTTGGCACCTCGTGAGCTCTTCCTGAACCTCCCCTGGAGCTCTGCTCAGAGCGGGCTGTTGCCACAAGCATCTGTTGCTGCTTCTGTGTAGGAAGGGTGAAAGACACGGCGGTTCTTTGAGCGGCTGCACAGTCCCAGCTCTGCTTTCCAGTTCTTGGACCTTTGAAGAAGGTGGCTAAAATCCAGCGCAGTTCATCCCACGCAAACTTGCATGCCCTGGACTTGGGATGTCTCAGGGTTGAAGCAGCAGTGGAAACAAGCCACAAAGAATGTTCTCCCTCTGTCCTGTAACCTTTCCTTTCTGTGTAACACTCTGACTCTCGTTCCAGATCAGAGGACAAGCGGTGACAGCCAGGAAATAGTCCGACTGCTCCTGCAGGCAATCCAGACCTTTGAAAAGAAAGTTCGCGTCATTTATGCTCAGCTCAGGTGAGCTTTGTAGATTTTACTGAGGGCTGAGAGAAAGCATTTTCTCTTTCAGCAGGAGAATGTTTAATAGCCAGTGCACGCAGGGAATGGGATCTCACAGTGCTACAGGGAATAAGTAACTTCAGAAACTTTTCCCTGCTGCAGTGGCCCGTGTGTGACCTGATCCGTTTTTACTTTTTTAACAGTAAAACTGTAGTTTGCAAGCAGAAGGCATTGGAATTGTTCCCCAGAGTGGAGAAGGTGATGGATCTGATGCGTGAAGATGAGGAAACCGTTGTTAGGCTTCAGGAGAAACGGCAAAAAGAACTGTGGAACTTGCTGAAAATTGCTTGTGTAAGTAAAATAAAAACTCCACTTTAACTTGAAAATTCGTAGCACAGATTACTGAAATAATAGTAAATTGAGTATGTCCTATGGTTCTTTCCTTTGTTATTTTGAATTAGTGTTAAAGCCAAGTTCCAGATTGTCTCATCCTCCTGTCTGCTGAAAACTAGTGGAAATAACTGCAATCTGAATGTTCTGTGTTTTCTGCAGAGTAAAGTCCGTGGTCCTGTCACTGGCAGTCCAGAGAGCATGAACACATCTCGTCTGGGTGGCCCTGGTCAGCTGCTGCTGCAGGTCCCTTCTGAAACCTACAGTTTATCAGAATCTGTAAGGAAAAGGTGAGGCAAGTCTGGAGTTCTGTAGCTGCTACTGCCAGCACTCCAGAGCTGGGCTGCCTGCTCTGTGAAATAATGGCACACACGTTTCTCACTTTTTACACTTTGGTTTACCTCGTGCTTAGACTTCCTGGGGCTTGCAGATATTCCATATGAAAAATGGGGACTACAGAGCTTCACTTCCCTCTGTCTCCATAATAAAGGGTTTGGGGTTTTTTTTTATCTTAATCCAACTTGGGATGCATCTCCCTGCCCCGTCCCATAAATTTGGGGATGCCATCAACCTTCCCAGTTGCAGTATGAATTATGAATTATGACCTGCCAGAAATATTTCAGAGGTAGAGGCAGTTTTCTCTGTAAACTGCCATAGAAAATAATAGTGTAATAATTGTCCCTTTCAGTGAGGAGCTGCTGCTGGAATCACAGAAACTTTGCAGCCAGCTGGAAAATGTGATGTATGACACGATGAAGGATCAGGAGCAGAGCTTCATGGTAATGTATTCATTCTTCTAGAAACAGACTGAGGAGGCCCATTGGCTTCAAAGTTCTGCTTGTGTAGCTTTGCCACCACTCAGTAATAGGAGCTAATTGAAATCTGGGATTTACCCTTGGACAAAGAGAACAGGAGCTGTGGAGTCAGGAAGCAGCTGCTCTCCCAGGAACTGCTGCTGACAACGAGAGCCCTGCCCTGGGGACTGGTGGGAACAGGGGAGGGGGGAGTTGCTTGGCTGTTGTATCAAAATACTGCAAAATTGCACTTAAATCTGGTGGCAATACAGGGAGGGCAGGCAGGGGTGGTTAACGATGCAGAATATTAAAAAGAGAGCAAAATATTAGAGAAATAAGTAACTTCAGGGTTTCCTTTACAGCAGCCACATGGCTTATTTTGAAACTCTGCTGACCAACTTGTTCACAGTAAATTTTTTTAATTCTCTTAACTTGCTTCTCCTTTGCTCTAGCAAAAGCTCAACTGCTGTTGAACTTTGCAGTTCTGTTTTATTCTTCAGGCTCTAGACTGGAGTTGGCTGCAGCTTCAGGCAGAAGAAGCAAACAGTCCAGAGCAAACCCAGATGTAAAATCACGTCGGTCGCCCCTGAAGACACTACTTTGGGAAGCCGAGTGTGAAAAGCTGCTGCCCCCGAGAAGGGAAGATCATCTTCCTCCTTCTACTGTCACCTGCTGCTTCTGTGATACACACACACGGCCTAGCTTTAGTATCCACCTCCCAGACACTCTGCTCTGGAAGATACAGTAGGAAATGCCTCTTCTAACTGCCTGGAAAACATTCGTAAGTGTGCCTTAAGACAGCAGATATTCTCTGTCCTGATATATCTTCCCTTAGGCATCACCTGTGGCTGTTCTACCGCATTTTAGGCTTTCTAATGGAACAATGGACAATGTATGCCCAGGCACTGGTAGATGTCACCTTTGTAATATACTTGAACTGTGAACTTCATTTCTTAACTCTGCTGATTTGCACTTTTTTTCTTTAAGTGTAATGGTTGTACTTACCTAATACTTGTTTCCTATATGGGAACGAAATTATCTAAAACATGTAAACTTTTGGTTTGCTCTTTTTGATACCATCAATAACATTTTAATGGAAAAAGCTGCTTTCACTGTGCAGGTCTCTAAAACATGAGAGGTGTAAGGATGTTACCCTAGAAACCCCAGGAGAAGGAAATGCTCAATGTACAGGTACAGTGTGACAAAGCATTTCCAAATTATCTATTAGCCATGCTTAAAAAACAGCCAGGTGGAACACAGCTTTTCTGAACCTTGCTAAGAGTCAAGACACACCATCCTTCTGTTCCGACTGGGACCAATTTATTTCATTCCGATGTAACCCCAAATTTCCACTACAGCACAGAGACCACCTTTTACAAAAGGCTGTGGAGTACAGGACATGCAAAATGCAATACAATAAGGGGGAGAGGTTGGATTTTCTTCTGTTTTTTAGGAACAGATTTAAAATACAGGAAACTGAAATGTGGCACAAACATCACAACTTCCATGCATGCCTTCAAGCGTCTTCCTTTGTTGTGCTGGCACTCTCTGGACCTTCAGCAGTGGGTTAAAGTCGTTCTTTGGAAGAGCAGAAAGTTCACACTTCTTCAAATTTCAGAGTATATTAAGGCCGAAACACACTGGGTATACTTTTCCTTCATCTTCCAGAGCACCACCAGTTGTTTTACTTACAGCTGTGTTAAGCTTCCAGCTCAAATCCCAGCCCAATTTTGTGACCTCCAGCACTGAAATTCTTGCCATCAATCAAGCCTGAGACGGTCAGTTTAACACCTATGAAAGCAAGTCACGAGACCCATCACACTCTGAGCCCTGCACAGTGCCCTCCCTCAGGCACCTGACCTCACCACTGTCTGTGTTCCTACAGCAACTGAGACATCCTTTCCTTCTGCGAGTCTGTGGAGAACCCTGAGCCCATTTGTTCATCTGTTTTGTTCTAAAGTAACCCACAGTGTAGTACTTAATACCATTTGCTGCTCCCAGTGAGACTTACGTACCAGGTCGGAGGGCATGAGTGTACCCAAGTCCAATGAGGCTGGCATTGTTCACTTTACCCTGCAGGGAAAAGGAAATCACAGTATTTATCCCCTGTTCATGAATATTCAGCATTGTCCCGGTGCCCTGAGAAGGCGGCTTATGCATCAACTCTCTTCAGCTACTTGTAGCGTAACCTGTGTCAGAAGCACATTCCAATCTTTTCCTCTTCTCAAGAGTTTCCAGCCTAAGCAATCTCTTCCTCAAGTGGTGACCCCGTTATGCCCAAAGTGCCACCCTCTTCTTCACTGCCCCCAACACGCCGTGTCTTTATATCTTTTAAAGAGCTACTTGCTACAGTCCCTCAGAGCCAAAGGAATCTGTCTTGTTCACATCCCTCAGGAGTGACTTTTTTTTTCATTTAATGAGCAATAAATATATGAATATGCAAACCCCTTTTTTGCATTACTAAGTTTTGAGCTGTTTACAATAGTATTTCTCATCTTTAATCTTGGCTAAATTGTCCTGGAACTAAGTCTCGTTTTGAAACAAAACAAATGCTTGTTTTAACTCTAAGAACTGAAGCAGCACACTGACTTCACATGGCAGCTGACTTTCAAGGGTCAACTTAGAAAGCTGAGCTTCCACCACTGTACCTGTAATACTGTTTTACATCATGGATTAGAGATTAAAAGAACACACATCTTGCAGAGCTCCAAACGTACTAATCAGACTATTTCACTATGGACAAAAACCACGGTTCAGATTTTTTTTTTCACAAGTATAACCTGTGAGGTCCCAATTTACATCTGAACCACAACAAAAGCCACAGTTTGACCTCTACCCTATCCCTCAGCAACGACTCAAAGCAACTAGTTTGTAACACAAATTTTTAGTATTTGGGGGAGCTTGAAATACTCATTTCTTTAACGAAGTTCTTACCACAACAGAAGTCTTGTCATCCAGCTGGTACTTTGCAGCAATACCAAAACGTGTGTTGTTACTGCCAGCAGTCCATGCAAGATTGACTGATGTCTCAACCTTATTATTAACCTTCTGATAAATAGACCCACCAAACTCGGTGCCATCATTCCTGTTTGTAACAGATGCAAGTGTGTCAGGCCTTGCCTTGTTTAGTAACTCTTTAGGTCAGCCCTTCCCCACAGCCATAATAAACAAGACTTCCCGACAGCTGAGACCCACGTTTTGAGGTTCTGACAGAAAAAAATAAACCCAGATAACCTGGTTGCTTGTCTCAGGTTAAGCCAACCCGTGGTAACACACAGAGACAAACCCAGGAGACTTCAGTTGTGGCAATGATGAGCCTGAGAACAATGTTACTGCAGTGCAGTTGTTTAAATACATCTTCAAAGACTCAGAGCATCTCAATGCCCAGCCTGGAGCTACAAGCAATGACAGCAGGAAAGACTCGAGCACAGCACAACAGAAGCCTCTCTCCTTCACCTTAGGCATTTCTGAGGGACAGACATCGTGGGGAGGGGGAGAAGGTACAGGAGTTTAATTGAAGAACTTTTACAGAGTTAAAAGTTCACAGATTTTAATTCCAAATTAACACTTATAAAGTGCCTCTACATCACTATCTTACATACACAACCCCCCAGGTTACTCTGAGACAAGCTACCGAGGCAGCCAAGAGTTGGAAAGTTGCCCTGTTTTAGTAGCACTGAAAATGAAAACACTGAATACAAATTATCTGGAGACAAATTAACATCCCCTTCCATCCACCTACCTTTGACTAAGTCCACTAATGCAACTATTCCTACGGTTTGGCTCCTCTGGTAATGTTTTTCTAGGCTCAGATAATACTTACACATTAGTGTGCAGCTGAAAGTCTCCTGCCTTATATCCCAAGGCAAAGTTATTTTGTGAAAGCTTATACTTGGCTGTATCAAAAGCCATCTGGTAGCCAGCAAGCCAGCCTTCATAGCCCAACACTGCCCAGCCATAAACGGTTGGTCCAGCGAGATCAATGTCTATGTTGCAGCCTACATTTATATATTCTCTTTTGTAGGAGGTCTTCAACTTTGCACTCTTCTTCCTGCAGAGAGAAACGTGCCATTTTACCCGTGGTCTCTACAGGTGTGTGTGATGTGTAGTTTACTCAGGTACGTGTGTCCCCCAAGGCCAGACAGTGAAATGACTGTAACGCCTGCTCAGAACTGCACAGGACAAGAACAGTGTTGGCATTATGGATATTCACATGGTGCCATTTCCCCCCCCCCAGCCCAATTCTCAAACTCCTTACAATCCTCAAGGAGCAAAAAGGACAAAAACATTTCTGCCTGTTGCTCTAAACCCCCTCAGGTTTCAAATGTTGTTCTCCACAGGTGAGTGTGATGTGTTATGGCATCGTCAGTCTCTTCCAGGAGTTGTTTCAGTGGAGAGTTAGAGATCTAGTACCTGCTGCAAAACAACAGATTTGCCACTGGCCAAAACCCTTTTTGCAGACCTTGTCCTGAGTCCACTATTATCCACTGCCTGCAGAATATTCTCCAGTAAGAGTTGAGCATTTACACAGTGACCACTATAAGCACTTCTAAAAGTTATGGGGAATTCTAGCACTCCTTAGACAAAGGCAGTAGAAATTATTTACCCTGTGTTTGGTACAAATGTAGTGTCAAGAGCCACCTTCAATCCTCCAGCCAACTGCAAAGAGAAACCAAGACATCTGCTCAGAATTCTGCTGAAACATGATTTGTGACACTCACTACTAGAACTCTGCTTCCTGTCTAAAGAGAAAACAAAACCTGACCATGTGTTTAAATCCCTTATCCTACAGCATCTTCAGGTGTCACTGAAAAGGGCAAGGGCACCACAGAACTTTTACTATCTCTGGCACCATTACCTTGTACTTCAGGCATTAAGTGTAAGGCATAAACCTATTAATTTGAAAAAGAACTGTGTGTTTTCAGAGTGCTGTACCCTGCCAACCCTTCCTGTAAGCAGTGCCAAGCTGCAAATGCTCATCTTCGACCTTACAAAATATATTCAATCTCAAGGCAGCCAAATTTAAGTCCTTGTGTATTAAAGCATTTAAAATGATGAGAGCCCTCTTTGGTTTCCCTGCATGGCTGCAGCAGTGACAGTTCTACACAGCTCATGGGTAACAGTTTGGTTCATTCAACCATCCAAGTAATTCCACAGGGCTGTAACTACAGGAACTCCATCCCCCTGCACCCCCAGCCCGTGTGTTCTCACTTCTTGTAGCACTCCACATGGTTTTGTGCAGCTTTCACTCTCCAGTGTTTTCTGTTCAATACTTTCTCATACCAGCTGCAGAAACATTTTCAGAGTATCTACTTCCTCTTACCTGATCCTCCACAGCAACTTCTGTTCCCAACGTGTTATCTGTGTTCCACTTCTGGGTGAACGTCAGTCCATGTTCTTTCATCTTGTACTTGGTCTCTAGACTGCCTGAAGCCTTACCCGTGTCCGTGTTGGAAGAGCCAGTTGCAGTGAAGTCCTGGATAGAGCACAGTACGAGTTTCAGCTCTCTTGATGTTCAGTTACAACATTCAGTTTTTCCACTTGTCAAGTCCAGCACTCACAACTGCTACCCCAGGCTTTTTGACAGAACCCTCAAAATCCTCCTCTTCCTCTTCCCAATCCCCACCTAAAATAATTATTTTTGCCTCACAAAAGGGGTGCTTCTGGCATCTCTGTTCTGAATATTTCTTTTACTGAGGTGTGCTCCTGAAAACCCACTCTCCCTTAGGAAAAGCAATCCCACATCCAACTCACAGTGTCAGATGAATAGCAAAAAGAAAAGAAATGTGGTTTTCCCACATTCCTCCAAACACCTCGTGTGTTTCTTCATTGTAATTATTTTTTTCTCCCATGTTTCAGCAGTGAAAGTGTCTTCTGGAGAACTGATGCTTTTCACACTGACTACTGCAACCTGATCGTGGTTCCCCCTACCCTTTATCCTGATGGCACTGAGACCCTTCCTGTACCACAGGGATGACTTTAGTACCTTCACGCTCACCTTGTCATTCGTTACCTCAGCCAGTAACTGCACTTCTGAAGCTCAGTCGCCCTTTGTAAAGCACCTAAAAATTAGAGACCTTTTCTTCTTCCCAGTATCAGAAAGTAACCTGCCCCCCACGGCACCCCGAGGTCTCTGTGTGTTCTGTAACGTGCTCTGGATGTAATCTGTAACATCCGAGCTCCCTGGTATTTAGGGGACTCAAGTCCCAGTAAACATCTCTCCTGGAATAACTCAGTTTCAAGCACAGCCCAGTATAAGGCAGTGAGCAGGATTACTGCTACAGCAGTAAGCTCAAGGTGCAGGAATTAGGTTTTAAGAATGGCCATCATTTGTCATCCCCATCTCTCAAATACTTTCCTTGATAAATAACCTGTCATTACATTTCCAAGTTATGTCTCTCTTGCAGTTTAAAATATTGAAAAATACAGCACTTAAGAGATGGCAGTATCCATTTCCAATACATCCAAGCTTGGGAACCCTGATTTTCCAGATCCTTGTCATTCCAGGACTATTCCTGGATGCTGTGTACAGTCCTTTCACAGTTCTGGACTTTGCAGAGTGTACAAAGACCGTCTGCAATGGTTTGGAAGTGCTGGGTAACATCCTCACACACGGTCTGGGGCAGTGGGGGACACTGCAGGGACAGATACTCAAGCCAATGCGCTACTACAAGAGCACAGCAGTTCTACAACACGTCCAGCCAGCTACAGAGACATGTGACACGAGTCAGGATGTGCTGGACTGTCCTTCAGACATCACTGCTACACAGTGTTCTAATGTCGCTTCCACAAGGTCAGTGTAAGGACATCTCGAACCGGCCTCAGAACTCAGAAGGAACTTTCTTCTGGTCTCAGAGCAGGTAACCGATTAAAAAGGCTTGGCTTGTTTCTCAGATCAAGAAAAGGAAGGTTGTAAACACTTTTCTCAAAGCCAAAGGCAAAAGAACTGCACTGTCACACGATCAAAAGCCAAAGCGTTTTGTCAGGTGTCAAGAACTGAACTGCTCTGGAAGCAGAAGGCACGGAGCTGACATCTGCTGCCATCCATCTCTGCCCGTGGAGGAGCATTTCTGGAATTTTTCGTAGCTGAAAAATCAAACTCATTCTGGCTCCGTGTCACGCCCGTCTGGGTCAGCAGCCAAGCACAGCCTCCCACTGACCTTCTAGTTTGTGGTGGCACCTTCAGCAAGGCCATGCATTAGCCGGCAAAACCACTTGCAATCTCTGAAACAATTGCAACCAACAGACACCGTTGTTGCTGTTTTCTAAGTCCACAGAAAACACCCAAACATTTCTGTATCACAACAAGCAGAGGTCCTATCGGTACCCACGTAGGAATTAGATCTCACACTTTGTTCCCTACCTCAGCTCCATCCCCAAATACCCGCCCTGCTGCAGCAGAAGGCTCATCACTAAATGTTAGAAACATTAACAAGCACAGCACCTGAAGCAACAGACAACTGTACCAATAGCACATCTATCCTGTTCTCCCCCTGCAGTTCTTAGGGTGGTGGTGTGGACTGTTGGGCAAAGATTGCAAATGGCTTTCCAGACACGGATGATACAGCAGATTTAGAGCTCTGACACAGTCAAACTGCATGACGTGGGTGATAACAGGACTAAACCCAATGGAATGGGTCACAAACAACAGTATGCACCACAGCAAACAAGGAAGACAAAGCACTAAACAGCCAACATGCCAAAACAGTCACTATTCTTACCAGCTGGATAAGCATCCAATGAAAATCGCATGGAAAAGAAAAAGCCCATTTTAGAACTTACTACAGTTGTTCACGTCCCATCACACAGCGTAATTTACTATTTGCATATTATCTGAGAATCAAAACTTCCAGCCAGCAAAACTGCACAGCAAGAGATGTCAGCAAGTGGAGGCAGCTGCAAATGGGGTAGAGATACAGAGACCACACGGCTGCTTGTTCCTGGTGCACAGCGCGAGCAACCCATCAAAAGCAGAATACAGCAGTACAAAAGTAAGGACTTACCCCACTGGCATGGTAAGAATGCAAGAGAAGGAGGGAGCTAAGGCAAATAGGAAGTAGGCTGAAAAGCAGCACCATCTTATCAATCAGAAGAGCATCAAGTGGGAGCATGCACAGAACTGAGGGTCAGTGTAAGAAAAATATTCAGTAAATAACACATGCCTGTGGTTAAAGGCCAAAATTATGAAGCACATCCCTGGTTTTGCCTCCTGTGAACTCATGAGGAAGTTCCACTTCTCCATCATTAAAGTAGGGATCATAACATTTTCTAGTTACTTGAAGTGCTAAAGTTTAATTAAACCCTCAAATTCTACGTAAAATGTACTGCAGAAGGACCGTTTAGTTTTAATTAAGTCCTGAAGTGTAACCACAGTGAAAATGAGGTTAAACTGTGGTGCTTATTTGCTACTTGGCCTTCTGGATCAAAGTCCTTCCAGACTCAAAATCCCATGAAAACCAACAGCAGCAGGAAAACTCCAGTGCACTCCTGAGTAGAAATGAGAGCTACGTAAGGTGAAGAAACTCCTGCCTGGGACGTATCAGTGGGAACAAGGAGGAATGACAATTCTTGCTGGCTACGGGAGAAGCAGCACTGCCCTGTCAGCTCAGAAACATCTGAGTCAGTTTTAAAATGAGAAATGAAAGAGAGAGGCAACACCTGCCAGCAAGTTGCTGCCACTAGCCAGCTCAGGGATCTGTCCTTTCACTGCCATGCCAGTGATGGGGAAAGCCCCAGTACTCACCACCCCACTGGTAGACTTGGTCTTCAACTCCAACTTGACCATTCCAAATCCTGAAAACGGAACAGCACACAGAGCCTGTTTTACCCCAGTACACAAGGAAGGTTTGTTTCCAGCATATCCAGAGTACCACAGGTAGGGTACAGCGAGCTAAACCAGCCTGTTCTCACGTTTCAACAGCTGATCGTACTGAGGAATGACTGAAAGAATTCTGACAATTCAAAGTGAGTGGTCTCATAGTTTATAGTCGTAACAGACACCAACCATCAAGTATTTCCATCTTCTGTAGCTGCCTGCAGTCTGGACCCATCAGTGCAGTTACCATTTCTGCTGATATACTCAATTTACTTTTATAGTCCTGATTGCAGAACAGGAAATTTTTCTTTTTAGTTTTATGTGACATACAGATTTGGGATACAAATGCAATCTTTATCACACACAAAAACAGACTAAAAAAAACATCAGCTGTTGGTACTGTTCCCAAAAAGGGACAAAGGCAAATATCGTGGCAGTGTCTTCTCCAGCTGTAACAGGAGGCTGTTCTGATTAACAGAAAGGTCACTCTGCCTCAGGAACCTGTTTATTGCCACATACGGCCTCCTACAGCAACCTGCATCACTGTCACTGATTTAATGCCTCTGAATACAAACATTGGAAGGTAAAGGGTGCAGCATTTTTCAGAGACTGTTCTGGAGTGCATCTTAAGGTCAAACTTCTGACTTTCCTCTCTAACTCTTTGCCACTCCAGCATTTTCATGATATATGCCTAAAGCCCAGATTCAGAAGGTGCCACACGCTCCAAACCTCTGCTGAATTCCCACCACAAGCTGCAAGGGGATCTCCGAGGTACTAATGTTTTTACTGGCACTTTCAAGATGCCTAAGAAAAAAACAGGAAAGGTTATCAAGCCACAATCACGTTACTTACCATAGCCCTTGTTGAATACATCCCTGGCAGACTTTCCCAAGTCACTGTACGACGGTGGTACAGCCATTGGATCTGAAACACGGGGGAAGCTGTAAGAATCCTAGGTGTAACAGCATCAAATCTAAACTATATCCAAAGCATTTCTAAATCCATGACCAGCAGCCTCTGAGTAATTCACTAACAGGGAACTGTCAAAAGTCCTCCTTGCATCACTTGCTGTGTCAGAAACAAGCTCCAGTTCAAGAAGTCCCCAAAGCCAATCCGTTAACTGGAAACACTGAACCCAGGTATTACATCCACCAACGTCAGCCTCACATTCTTCCATTGCAAAAAGAGCCTTATCACCGTTCTGATAACAAGCAAACACTGCTTTCCTGGCAGGACCCTTTCTGAAAGCAACCCCAAAGGGCAAAGCAAGGTCAGGACTGAGCAATCCCAGAGGAAAACAGATCTCACCTCCATCTGCACTTGCAATTTCTTAGAAAGCTTTTTCAGAGACGTGTTAGAACCGAGATCCCTGCACACTGCCCAGTAACCAGCAGTATCCCTGCACTGGGCACACACAGCAGCAAAGCCCACATTTCCTAATACCGGTCCCTGGGACCACCCCTTTGGAGGACAGGCACGTGATATCTCAGCTTACATCATATATTTTATCTCAGTTACCGTAATTCAGGCATTCTGCATTAGAAAATCCACAATAAAGGGTAGGAAAACTCTTCCCCAGTGGAAAATTAGTCTTCCCCTTCCAGGTTAAGTCTGCATAACTGTGAAGGCACACCTGCTTCAGGAGAGAAAAGCTATCAGATGCTCCTTCCTTTTGGTTTTAAGGGTAATTCTTTGCCATTCCTACTTCTGATGCATTTGTTCATACTCTTCTCTGTAACACCCGACACCACAAACGCCCCACCCAGCTTCTGAAAACGCCACCCCCCCATCTCTTTCATGCTTTGCAAACTGTCTCTTAAATCTTTCTGCCCCCCTGCACAAAGAGATACAAATGGCAGCAGTGCTGAGGAGTCTTGGGGCTCTCCACACCAGCTTCACTGAAATCACTTCCAGTAAAGGAGGACTTCACCATCCTGTCCAGCACCTGCTTGATCTAAATCTCACCCTTTTGGGTAACAACCTGTTCAGCTGACACTTCATTTTCAAAAGGCTATTGAGGCATCTTGAAAACTGTGAGCCTGTTCACTCTCCTAACACGTCTCCTCTGTTTACAGCACACAGCTACGTTTTCTGTATTCTACGTGTTTTAATGTGTATGTTAAGTTTTATATTTAAAACAAAAAGAGATTCTCGAGGTTAACTCATACTGAAACGCATAAACTCTTTGCTAATAACAAACAGCTCTAAAAATCGCCTCCAGGAACCGAGCTCAGAGTTTCACAACTCTTAACCCTAAATTTGGTCTCCATGAACCGGACGCGATGCCAGCGGCCCGCAAAGCGCGGGGTAAAGCGGGCGAGGAAACACCAGAGATGCGGAGTAACCGCAAAAACCCCCACAAGGCGCACGGAACCAGAAGCCCCCTCAGGCGGCCGCTCCGGTTCCGAGGGGCGCGGCGGGGCCCGTGACCGTCACCGTGACCGTGGCCGTGACCGCCCCTCACGCACCTCTCGGCGGCGGCCCCGGGGCCGCGAGCGCCGCCCCCGCCCCGGCTCTGCCTCGTTACGCAACCGGTAACGGCTCCGGGCCCCGCCCGAGCCCCCCGGCCCGGCCCTCCCGGCCCTCCCGGCCGCGACAACCGCCGGCGGGACCCCCGCGCCCGGCCCGCGGGGACGGGCCCGCCCCGGGCGGCCCGCGGCA
>JAWMRA010000056.1:1437546-1481090 GCA_035584735.1 Pseudotriccus pelzelni | reverse complement strand
CTAGGTGTTTCCAGGAATTACTTCTTTGAAGGATTAAGCTGTTAAAGAAATGGTTATTGTATAACTCTAACTAGTTATTTATAATTTTTTTACGGACAAAAGTTAGCCAACTTATTGCAAAGTTTATATTGGCATATAAGCTGTTTTAAAATGATGGCAGGTTTTGGACAAAGCTGCCCCATGACAAGCTTCCCCCTCTTCGACACCCTCACTTGTTCTGCAAAGGACACGCCGAGCACTTCACGTTTGCTTCACGTTTGTCGCCCTCAGCTCCCGGAGGTTGAAAAATCTCGCGTCCCACCTGTCCTTTCCCATCGTTGGCTCGAGAAGGACGAGAGGGAATTAAAATCCCCAGCAGCGCCAGGATCATGACACGGGCTGACGTTTCTGGGCTGGGGAGCTCGGCAGGAGTTGTCACATCTCATTTTTGTCCCCCCCCGACGGAGCTTTTGCCGCCCGAAAACGCTGCCGGCCTTTCCAAATTGCAATAATTTAGGGGAAAAAAACCTCCCACCCTGTTTGAATTTTGGTTTTTTTTGTGGGGTTTTTTTGTCATCTGGATAGAAGGGCACTGCAGTGATATCGCTGGCCTGGTTTATTCAGAAATAAAAAGGCGGGGTTTTATTACAAATGAATTTTAGAAAACTATCGGGAAGTTGTAAGGTCTCCAATCCCCACCTGGGCCTGGTGCCAGGGCTCCTTGCAGCCAGGACAAGGGCATTTCCAGGCAAATGTAAAGCCAGGATAAGGGAATTTCTAGGCAAATATAAAGCTCCTAAAAACGAAAACCTTTCGGGCCATTTGGGGTTTCTCTCTCCCTGGGCTGAGAACGAAGGAGGGTCCATCGTTTTTGACAGGGGGTGCCCTGCAGCCAATCAGAAGGAGGGGAATGTGTGTCCCCCCACCCCCTTTTTGGAGGAAAAAAAAACTTTTTAGGCAGAAATGAATATATTAAACTGGCCTGAAAGGGTGGGATTTTATAAAAGTGTAAAATGCATGAAATTTAAATTCAACATGTGTTTCCTCCCCGGGATCTTGGTGTGAGGAGGACCCAGCATGGCCTGCAAATAAAACTTCCCTTGTTGTCGCAGTTCCTTTGTTTGACAGGTAATTGAGTCTTTCTAAATCAAATAACGGGAAATTTCTCACAGGAGTGTCCAAGGCCAGGTTGGAACCTGGGCTGGTGGGAGGTGTCCCTGCCCATGGCAGGGGTGACACTGGATGGGCTTTGAGGTCCCTTCCAACCCAACCCACTCGGGACTGAACAGAGTCACTGACACTTCCTATGGTTTACAGCCCAAAAAGAAAACCCCACATTTTCAATTTGCTGGCACTGGGAAGCAAACTTTGCCTTGATGCAGAGATACCTCCAAGCTGGGTCCCCAGATCAGCCCGTTTGTGGGTTTGTGGTGTGGAGCAAAAATTAGGTTTGATCGGAATTTGCATTTTTTCCTCAAGATTTTTTCCCTGGCTCATAACAATGCCTGGCTTACCAAGTTACAACTAATATTTTTGGAGAACTTCAGTGAGGTCTTCAAATAGTTTGCAGCTGCGTGAGCTTTAAAAATAATAATAATAATAATAATTAAAAAACTGGCTTTGAACACCTGCGAGCTTGGGATTTGGCTGGAAGGTCTGTGCTTCTCCCCCATCTCTTGTTGGGGTTTGTAAATTGTGCACATGGAAGAAAAACGTTCCAAATCTCATTTATGTGGAGTGTGACTTCATTTGGTAAATAACAGAAGGAGACAGAGGAGGGGAAGGAAGTCTAAGATTTTACGGAGACAAAAAGTGTTGGGGCTTCGTATCCAGGCCAATTTTGGATTCAAGCTTTGGCGTATTTATTGAAAAACTGAGCTGCAAACTTTGATAAAAAATGACTTCCTAAATTGGAATAATTTTGTGCTCAAAGTCAGCTGAAGAATGGAGCCTGTAGGAGCAAATGCTGCCCCTGGGAAGGCTGGTATTGCTCTTAGCAGCAAAGATTTATAGGGAGAGCAATGAGTGGGGATGGATGCAGTGAACTTTGTCTTTGGGAGCTCAGCCTGATTTATAAGTATTTTTGTGCAGCTTGTGCCACCAATAAGTGCCCAAAGAAGAATCTGTAGTTTCCTGCAGTGAATTCATCACCATGTAGACAAGATTTTTATTTTTTTTTTCCCTGATTTCACGGGCAAATAGAGAAAATTTCCCTTTAATTAAAAAGACAGATAAAGAAACCCCATTTCTGTGTGTTTGCAGGCCAGCAGGGACACCCCAGCTTGACACCCTCAGTGCTGCCCCGGCCAGCGAGGATGGAAGTTCAGCCTCTGCAGGAGGAGGAAGAATTTCATTTCCTCTGAAACCTGGGATTTTCCCTGCTCTTCAGCAGTTCTGAGAGTCACTTTTATCACAGATTTGAATGCCTGTGATGCAGCTTCTGAATTTAATTGAGGGGTTGAGAGCAGCAGGTGCTGAGTGACCAACCTGGATGTGGGGAAGAGGATCTGCAAGAGCTTTTCCTTTATGAATCCCTGTGAGATGCCTTTGGAAGGAGCAAAAACTGGGGGAAATTTGGCCTGAAGAGTGGGAAGTGAAAGGCCTGGTGAAGAGCTGACTCCGGATCAAACTGGGAATCTAAATCCAGGTTAGACGTGGTCCAGCACGGGTTTATGTTCGGCTTTGTGGTTAAGGTCTGGCTTAAGGACTTTGAAAGCTGTGGCAGATTCAAAGGGATGTAACAGCATAAAAAATCAGCGAGGGAGTTGCTTTACTTCACCTAGTGAGGAAAGTTAGAGAAAAACCCACGAGTTTTCAGCGTTTTATTGGGTAAATATAATTAGAAATGTCCTGGGGAGCTGCAGTGTGGTACTGCACGGGATGTGGGCTGGGGATTTAAACCCTGTGCCTTCCTCACTGAGTGCTTTGCTGCTCTCCAGGCAGTGCCAGGGAAATCCATCCTTAGGAACTGGAGTTTCCCGGTGGCACAAGGTTATCCTGAGCCAGGCAAACAGGAACCTGAACCCTTCTCTGTCCCAGCTGTGGATCAGACATTGCCAGGGCTGAGTTTATTCTGAATAAAAAGCCAAATGACCACCAGGAGCCTTAAAGAAAGAGCCAAGCACTGGGAATTCCTGCTGGAAGGAACTGGTCAGTTGGGCACAGTCATTCCAATCCTGCTGGGATTCTTTCAGGTCTGAGGGATTTCAGATGACATTCCTGTAAAATTGTGACAGTTATTTCTCACAGTCCTCTGTTGGAGGGGACAACTTTCTGCGTGGTGCCTGTCAGTGGGGCTTGGAGGATCAGCAGATGTTGCTGGGGGTGGTGCTGGGCAGCAGGAACAGCTCTTACTGGAGGGGACAGTGACCCACAGATGCCTCTGTCCCCTGAATCCCGAGTCTGCCCATGCCACTCACCTGTAGGACATTAGTCCTTGTTGAATTCCTCACTTGCCTGACTCACATGTGTCAGACAAAAGCACGGCAAACCTCACCCCGCGTCTGCTGCTGCTCCTGACACGATTAGTGCAAAATAATTGATAGGGTCTCTTACTAAGCCCATTAATTCTGATTTTTTTAGCTCATTAATGGGCTTCCTTCATCTTCTGCCTTTGCTGTTCAAAGCAGCTGTGTATTTAATTAGCATCGGCTGACCTTTTTTTTATTTAGCTGCTAAAAAGGTTATTTAAGTCCTTAAGAAGAATTACTCCGACTCGACCTGACCTGGTAATTGGTGCATCGTTGCCGGTGGTAATTGGGCTGGCGAGGTGTGTGCAGGTGTGAGCTGGGTGCGGGAGTGCAAATTAGTCCTGTCCTCTGGCAAAGGTCGGGACAAAAGGTAAGGAAAGGACCAGGGAAGGGACAAAGCGTTTGGTGGCTGGTAGATCAGCTGCCTCAAAGCCACCGGCTTTGCAGCTCGCCCAGCAAAAACATGAGAGTTTTATTTTTAAAAAAACACCCAGGCTGTAATCTAGTGAATACTTGGGGTTCCTCCTGCTCATGCCCGGCTGAGTAATTGCAGTGATGAATGAAAACCACCGTTAAGCACGACTGCTACAAATGTGTTTTCACTCTGGGAGCAATTCTTTCCTGTGGAGATAAAACCAACAGCCTTTGTAGAGGGGAACAGAGATTGGAGCAGGGAACTGTGTCCCTCTACCTGTGCCAGTTTAATCAGGTGTATTCATCCTTACATGTCAAGTTTGTTCTTTTCAGGGGGTGAAAACTGAAGGTAATAAAACAAACATTGATGTTTGCTGCACTTGGAATTGCCATCAGTCCCCAAAGCCTGGCAGAACCTGCTCTGAAAAACGAGCATAACAGACATTCATTAAAGCTCGAGGCAGAGCTTTTTTTTTCTTTCCTTTTTGCAAGTCTTTCCTTGGGAAGACACGTGTTTAAAAGGCTTCTGGAGTGAAGGCCTAAAGCAGGGGACTGTCCAATTTGTAACAGGGTCTATTTTCCATCAGGATACAAAGAGTGGTACCTTATTCCAAAAGCTTTGACTTCTTTACAGGTACCGTGGTCTTTAGTGTCCCTTCCAGGCCAAGCCATTCTGTGACTGGAAATTATCTAGGCAGCCTATGGATCCACACACACCTTCTCCACTTCCCAGACACTGGAACCACACCTTACAAAGCCTCCAACTGGAATTATCCGAGCTGTACCTTTGGAATTATTGCCGTAAAGGCCGGGCATTTTCACCCTGCCCTTCAGGGTTAAATGTGCTCGGACTATCAATCTGTTTTACTGCTGAGGGGCTCTCACTGGGCCCGTGTTTGCAGCAGCATAAATCTGCCCCTGCTTGTGGCCAGGTCCCCACCTGCACATTGAGTTACCAGCCCTTTCTGTCAGACACCCTCAGGGATGCACTGATAACGGGGTTCCAGAGAGCTGCTGAGGATCTGTGCTTCAGAACCCCTGTGAACTGGCTGCCTGGTGCTGAAAAACCTCTTTTCATCCTTTCCCCCCTCTCTGTTGGCTCTGAAAAGGTCCGTAACCCCCCCCAGCCTGCTGGATGAAACAGGAGCCGCCCCAGCCCCTCCCTTGCACTTTAATGTTTGTTGGCGAACCCCCCGGTGAGGTTTGGCCCAGCTCTGAGAAACAAGGGGGCTTTCAATCCCTCCGTTTCCTTCCCTTCTGCTCCCACATCTTCCCTGACCCGTTAAATCCCTCGCCGGGGCAGAGCTGCTTTTCCCCAGGCTTTGACAGCCAAAGCACAAGTTCACTTTGCACAGGGGCTCTGCCCCGAGACCTGGTGGGTTTTGTCAATATTTTCTTTAGCGACTTGCGGGAGAATCTGTAAAAGTGCAATAAACCAGGGAGTTCGTACATTAAACACTGTAAAAAATAACAAAATGCTGAGCGTTTATCTAAATACAGAACGGGGCTAGGAGGAACATGGTCTAATGGGAAGGGGGTGGGAAGAGATGAGCTTTAGCGTCCCTTCTGACCCAAATCATTCAGGGAATCTGTTATGGGGGTGTTTTTGAGGTGGAATTTTGAGTTGCTGGTGCAGGTGACCCAAACCTGCCTCGTGCCACTCGTGTTTGTTCGAAGCAGAAAGAGCTCTGGGTGTTGTGTTTGTGCACCAGGCTGAGATGGGACCTTTCACGAGATTACCCAGGAGAAAACTATTCCTTTTGGAAAATTTTACCTCAGAAGTCAAAATACCAGGAGTGGAAGAGACAGGAAAATCCCCATCGCTGCTGACAGATCCTTTCCTTGCACGACTCAGGCCCCGTCAGTGACGAGTGTGCTGCTCATCCAGGAGCCTTTTAGTTTTATTTTACCTATTTATGGAGAAACAAAAGCATGAGAACGTATGACATCCTTTTTTTTTTTTTTCCTGAATGTTTAATCCTGAGAGAGAGACTCGGTCCAATCAATCCCTAAAATCTCCGTGAGGCAAAAAAATATCGCGATGGAAAAGGCCTTTTCCCATCCGCAGTGTTTGGCTCGGCATAATTAACATGAATAATGCAAGAAAATTTTCTGATAGTTATTCCATTAGAGAGCTGAGCTGACTCACAACTGGCCCCATGACATAGCCAGGATGCAAAATCCTCGGATAGAAATAGCTTTGATTAAAATGTGAGACGTATTTTGAATTAAAAGCATTCCAAGCCTTGCAAAAATGACCTTAATGTCACTTCCCTCCCTCCCTCCCTCCCCCCAAGCCACCAAGGAAATCTGCAGGATCATTTTTGAAGGTGGCTTTTTCCTTCTCCACCAGAAGACAGAACTGATGGGATTGACAGAACCTGCCATTCATGGCATGTCTGATTCTGTTCCATTTGTGGGCTCAGCTACAGCAGAACAATTACGTGGATTTCTGGCACTGTGCTCTTGGAGAGCCTGCAGAATTAGAGGGATAATTCATCTGACAACAAATCCCCATTGGACAATCGGCCCCCTCTCCAGCTCCTTCCCCCCTCAGGCCCCTAAAATCTGACCTCCAAACTCCTGCATATGAAATGTTTGCTGAACTTCTTGAGAAGATTGTCGTGTGAAGAGTCTGTAAACTCGGGGCACTTGGGTCAGAGAGAGGTTCAGAAAACCCTTCTCAAACTCGGAGAGAGGCTCTGGAAACCCTCCCTCTTGAGGGCGTTTCGCTCCTGCAGCTATCGAACACTCCAGGCAGCAGACAAGGAGCAGTGCACTGCAAGGAAAAGGCAGTTGATGAGTGAAGAGGAGCAGTTATTGCCCCGAAACCCGGGATTTCAAAGTCAGCTTCTGTTTGGCTTCTCTCTCTCCTCCAAACTCAACCGAAATGTGGAATGAGCTTGTGTGTCCACTGTAACACTCCTGAGCTGGGAGCCAGAAACCTCCCCAGGGTAAAGGATTCTCTTGCCCATCAGTTGGCAGCCCTGTGGATTCCCCTGAGCAAAGCAGACAGGGTTTTTTTCTGTGAACCCTCGGGAGCAGAGTTTAAGCACAGAGCAACCCGCCCGTGGGTTGCACAGGGGCTGCTGGATGTTCCTCTGGCATAAAGTCCAATTTGTGTGGACATGACCCCACCCCACCTCTGTGAAGCTCGGCCCATCCTTTGCCCTCCACACACTCACAGACACGCACACACCTCACAAGGTGGATCTGACCCCATAACAACCCACCTGGTGTCCAAAAATCACAGGGAGGATTTAACTGCTCTCCTGCTTTAATCTGGGGTTCTCTCACATCTCTTCTGGGAGGAGTTCCACCTGCAACTCAGAGGAGCAGAGCAGAGCTTGTTCTTCCTTTCACCCACATCTGCACACCCAGAGCTTGCTCTTCCTTTCACCCACATCTGCACACCCAGAGCTTGTTCTTCCTTTCACCCACATCTGCACACCCTGGGGACATGGGATGGGATTTTTTTTTGGGGGGGGGGTGAAAGTATTTTGACATCATCATCATCCTTCCTTAGTTTACTGGATTCTTTCTTTTTCCCGAGATGGTGAAATTGGTTTAGGTGTTGTGGCTTCCTGAAGGGAAAGTTAAGTTCAAATTAGAATAAATAACTCTGGAGGAAGAGGTGTTAGGGCTTGACTCATGAGGGCTTTTCTTCAGCACAATCCAGTCCCTGGAAAAGATCTGGAAACTTTTTGTCCTCCTCCAGGGGTTGGGAATGTCTCCATGAACCTTTGGGATTCTGCAGGTAAACCCCCACAGGGGGAAAACAATACATCCTTATCAAACCATACACTGTTTTTATCCCTGTGGAGACCTGATGTGTTGGCCCAGAACTGCCAGGGGGCTACAGCAGCACCTTGGCTGGTCCTGCCGGAAAAAGAAACTGGAAAATGTGGTTTTGTGCCTCTTGTCTGACTTCATAACATCCTACAGGAAGACTTTTCTTACCTTGCCTGAAGAGATGAATATTTATGGATTGCTGACCTGCCTTCTTGAGAAGGATCCCCATGGAAATTGCCACTCGAGGTTCCCTCTGGACTGTTTCACTCTTTCCCAAGTGATGAAAGGGGAATTCTTCCCATGAAGATGTGATCAAACTGAGTGAGTGGAAACGTGTGTGTGTGGAAACACATTTGTTGGAGCAGAGTGGAAAATGAGAGGTCTGGAAAACTGAGCTGCCTCTGGAAGTGATGGAGTCAAAGGCCTGGATCTGCAGGAATGATGGATTATGGAAATCACTTGGGATAAAAAGGCCTGGGTGGCCTCAACATCTCTGCTGGGTCTCAGGGTACGCTCAGACCGTGGAACTGAGTTTGTTTCTCTGCCACATCAGTTTTTCCACGGGGTGAGGGATGATCTTGAAAATGATACCTGAATTAATATGTAGTTTGCCCTGGACTTGGTGTCCTGTGGAAACAGGACTGGGGGAGCAGATCCCATCCCTCTGCTGCTGCTGTGAGTCCTTGGTGGTGAGGCTTTTCTGCCTGTGGTTTATGTGTGATTTGCCACTGGGCTGTGACAAAAAGGGTCTAAGAGACCCCTAAAGAGCACAAATCTGTCATTTGTAGTGACACTATCGAGGGCTCCATGTCAAAAATTTGGTTAATGAAATGAAACCCTGGGATGGATTAAATCCTGTGCCTTTTTGACCTTTATCATATTTGCCTTCAATTTGTACTCACTTTGTATTCATGTTCTGTGGTTATGAATTTCTTGTTTAGACATATTTGATAATATTTTCAACTGTTTGCTTTGGCAGAAAAGTTGGACTTAACACAGGAGAGAGAAAAAAAAACCCAAACAACCAGACTTTTCAGACTGAAAACAAACCCTTTAAACTTTGCTCTCTGGTTCCCACACGTGGGCTGCAGGTCGGTTCCTTGCTGTGCCTTTTCTCCTCTGGTGGCTCTGGCTGAGCTCTGCACCTCAGGGCGGATCACCCTGTTCCTTTTGGCTGAGCTGCTGTGGTGTAATGCTGTTACACTTTGTGAACCAAGGGAGATTTTATCTGGACATTGGATTTAAGATGTGGACTAGAAGGCCGGAGGGGCCTCAGTGATGCTCTTGCGTGTCTGTGTGTGTGGAACTCTCAGCTTCTTTTCCGATTCCCTCCCAGTGAAAACTGCCATTCCTTTGCCAAAAGTAGCCTTTTTTTGGTGGGGGGAATGTTCACCCAATATTTTATTGGACAAGAGTGTTCCAACAATAATGCAAATGCACATGTAGAACAGATGAAGGGCCATCCTGTCTCTCTCACAGGAACTCTGGTTTTTGCTGGAATTGCCTTGGCAGGAGGGGTTAAATAATTGGAAGAGCCTGACTGAGGTATTTCTTTGGGGGTACATCAGATATGGACTTCAGTGTTCTGTGCTCGTGTGGGTTGTGGAAACTGGTGTTATATCCGAGGGCTGGAGTTTCTGTGGTTAGACCAGGGATGGAGGGGAGGGCTCTGAAGTGCAAGGTGGGCTTTGCCTTCAGGTCTGGTTTATTTGGGACGTTCCAAAGCACAGCGAGAACCAGTGGGTCGCTCAAAGTGCTGCTCTGGAAGAAAAGTTGTTTCTGTTTTAGGCACTTGGAGCCCACCAGCTTTGAAAGCCCAGGACTTCAGAAAACAAATCAGAAAGCAGCTGATTCCTCGGGCTAATAGCAAAATAACTGTTCAAGCAGGAAGATCGAGGCAGATCTGTGGCTCCTTTGAAAGCGCTAGAGCAGGAAATCACTAAATCTGATTAATGAGCAGATTAACACTTAACACCCCGTCAATAACTTCAGTTAATATCTGTGGGTAACAGGGCAGGGACAGAAATCTGCCTTTTAAAAAGCAGGGAGAACTCTGCTGCAACTGCTTGAAGTTCTTGCTGATTTCTGCTGGGGGGATAAACACAAACACACAATATGTTCAAGTGCTGGAGTCTCCTTTCCAACTCCTGTAGTAATTTGGTTTTCTGAAGAGTTCCTCCACTGGAATTGGTAATATGGACTGATGGCACCCTCAGGAAGACTGACCCATTTTTAAAAAGGCTGGGTTTGCCTCCTGCACCACAGTGTTGTAGATTTTACACGAGGGAACTGGAAGAGAGACCTCTGGGCTCTGAGGCCACAATCCCCCTACAAGGCACTAACATGGAACAAAAAGTTATGGAGAGGGGAATGGGTGCAATTTTTCTGTGGGTTTAAATAAAATTATGAGGTTCTCAGGATCAGTAGAGGATTCCAGAGAACCCTGCAGACTAGGCAGAAGGAACTGGGGAGGAATTTGAAAGCGCCACCCTGGTTTTCTATATTTTGTTCTCCGAGTGGCAGTTTGAGCTCTGAAGTTCTCAGTGTCTTTCTGACATTGGCAGGGATGTAATCGTCTGAAAAAACCCCCCAAAAGTGGGCTTTAATATGCAGATCCTGCCTTTGCTGTGGTGATTTGTCCTCGGGTTCCACAATTTCAAGAAGAAAGCCAAACGTTTTGATTTGACATTAGGCAGGTGATAAGCGTGTCAGGTGAGGTTTGACTGATGTGGTCTCGTTGGACTCCTCCAACAGAATTTGACTTACTGTTCAGTCAAAGTGCAGGCTTGTAAAAAACCTTTCCAGGAATTATTTTTTTTTCCCCTTGTTGCTGTGGTGGATGAGGTGAAGAACCACGAAGCTGCAGCAAAAGCTCTCGCTGGTGTCAGAGAGCACTGACCTTTTTCTCCTCTGTGTTCAGGGTGAGAACAGGAATGTTTTCAGCAGGGGTATGATTATTTTGCACTTTTTGGCCCTGAACTCCCTTTTCTGGTGTTGCCACAGGTGTGTGAAGGGCAAAGCTGAGAGCAGGATAACCAGCCTTGCTCGACGGTGAAGGTGCGGGTTGTGTCACGGGTCCTGCTCCCTCCTGCGTGGGCACAGAGCCAGGGCAGCGGGGCAGGGTTAGGGTTAGGGTTAGGGAAGGCACACGTGTTCAAGGTGCTGGAAAGCAACGTATTCTGGGATATCTTTGCTCAGGTTGGGCTCCTCTGCAGCTCTTGGTGGACGAGTTGCCAACGCTGCAGGATAACACGTGTCGCTGTATGCGGTGACGAGTACAGGGACGCAGCGACACCGCTGTGTCTTAGTTCACCTCTGCCCACCAGAGGAAGCCAAGCACCCTCAGAGACCGTGGTTTTAATGCCTTTCTGGGCAAAGAAGCTTTGCAGTTCTTTCTGGTATGTATCGATTTGATTTCCAGCTTCACTCTCGCTGGCTGTGGGGACTGAACTCATTTCTCTCAGGTGTCTCAGGAGAGATCTGCAACCAGCTGAGGCACGGCAGGATGAACCTTCCTACCTCCGAGACAGCGTGGAACCTGAGAAGGGAACCCAAAAGCTGACAAACTGGCCTCCAAGTCTCTGCTGGTACCTGCACATCCCCCACGACAAAGAGACAGCCCATGCTCTGATTTCCCCCCCACTTGACTAAAATGCCACTTTTCTGGTTTGGCTAAGAGCTGAAGAAGTTAAGAGCAAATCTGTGCCTGCTCTAGAGGCGGGATGTATTTTTCTTTCTTTGTCTTTTATTCTTCTGTAAAACATCAGACATTTGCTTTTCAGAATAACTGCCTATTTTTCCCGTGGGTATTATCAGTCAGCAGACTCGGCTCCCTTCCTCAGCCCCTGCAGCCAGATGTTCCTGTCAGGGAAGGATGTCTCTCTCCTCTCCCAGCATTTTATCCTGCAAGGCCATGTTTCACTTCCAGAAGCTGAACCTTCGAACCTTTACGAGCTGCACTTGGTGCTGATTTCCCAATCTTTGGAGGGGGGTGGAGGTGATGTGGGAATTTCTGCCGCTTTTGAGGAGGACCAGCTTGCCTTGGCACCTCCCCTGTGTTATCCACACATCTGCCTTTGCAAACCTGGCCCTTATTCTCTCCTGGGCCATGGTAATTACTGAAAAAATTAATATATAAATATAATCTTCACCTGTGTTTCAGTGGGAGAGGTTTCACACTTGGTGTTGTTGCCCTCATTGTCAGGCAGGGAGGTTACTGAGCGAACGAGGCTTCCAAGAAGTTTTACATATGTCGTTTCTCATCACGGTACTTGAAGGGTACGGTAATTAGTTGGAACAGCTTAATTATCTTGCAAACAGGGGCAGCGCAGCCACTGCGTGCCCGAACACTTCAGGCAGAGCATGTGTGAGGCTGAGAAACCCTCGTGGCTGCGTTAAGCTGTCCCTTCCCAGCCAAAACTGAAAGCTGGGCCCGTCTTTGGCTCCTTGAAAATGCGCCGCGAGTCTCAAGGCGACGGGAGACGTTAAAAATCAGCGCAAAGAGACCGACTTGTTGTCCTTGTCAGTCAGAGCTCCTGGAAGGAGCTGGATGGAGGGGTTTGGACTCGAGGGCTCAGGGTTTTCAGGGATGACACAGCCCAGCATCGATCCCATGTGGGTTTGAAACCCAGCTCAGAAAGGAGCGGCGGTTTTCGGAGGGTACAAACGCGCTGGAAGGCGGCACTGAGACCCCGCTCTGGCTTCGGACTTGCCTCGGTTCAGCCGTGGAAAATATTCGAGAGGTGAAACCGCTCCTTTCCGCGCTTCCCGTGCAATCCCAGAAGAGACCACGCTTTTTTTTAGCGGTGTTTTAGGGCCGTCCATCGGTGCGTGCCCCTCTGCGGGAGGGGCGTGCGGGGCTCTGCGGCTCGCCTGGAGATGGCACTGCGGCACCGCAAGTGTCGCTCCTCCGCCCGGCTCTTCTCCCCGGGAACACGCGGAGAATTACATAAATTCAATAATAATCAAAATAAAGCCAGCTCCCGAGCCAGCTTTGCAGAAAATACCGGGGATAAATACGTTACGAACATACAGATAATGTGGCTGAAACGCAGCTGATTGAACTAAATGAGAAGCCGGGTGAATGGTAAATTAATTTTTTATTGGACCTGGATACCCAACACACTTTAGGTGTCATGGAACATCCATTTCAGTGAGCAACACGCAACAAACACAAGGAACAGCCCTTTGCTGCTGCTCGTGGGCAACAATGAAGGGGCAGAGTCACCCCAGCTGTCAAGGCACCCACCACCTTTATGCTCACATGCCTGAGTCAGGCAAATGGAATTCCTTGTTTATCAACTTAAGCCTGGAAGCAGAAATAAGTTTTTCAGAGAGTTCTGTGAACGTAGAGGATTATTTTGAAGGGGAAAAATTAGAAGGTCTGGTGCTTCATTACACAACTGACTGTGAGAGTGATGCCTGCTCTAGTAGAACACCCCAGAATGGTTTGGGATCTCAAAGCCCCTCCAGTGCCACCCTCTGCCATGGGCAGGGACACCTCCCACTAGCCCAGGTTGCTCCAACCTGGCCTTGGGCACTTCCAGGGATCCAGGAGCAGCCACAGCTTCTCCGGGCAACCTGTGCCAGGGCCTGCCCACCCGCATATGTGTTCACTTCGACTTGTTTCCAAGAGTTCTGCTGGGAGTATCGGGATTATCTGTTCCCAGGTGTAGAGACTGAGGGGCAGGGAGATGGCCCTGGGCTCTGCCAGGGCAGCCACGGGCCTGGGGCACATCTGGGGAGACACCCCAGGTCCATTAATCCGCAGTTCATTGAACTGCTCTGAGCAAAAGGAGCTGAGGAACAACCCCCTGTGTCTGTGTCTGGGCAGACTGAAGTGCAGAACCCCCTCCCCGTGTTCTTCGGATCCTTTAAGAGCACAGGGGAAACAGTGGATGATATAATTTGGGAACCCACTTCCACACGGAGCCCTGGAGACATCAGAAATGCAATTGTAAGATGTTTCCACAGGAGACAGTGTCAGCAAACTCAATGCAGTGGGGTCTTTTGTTCACTGAAGTGTTCTGTCCCCGAGTATCTCCTTAAATTCCCCTGTGGGATCAGGACCTCTCAGACTGGCAGACTGTTTCCTTTGCTGTTCCAGGTTAAGTACATGTTCCACCGCCTTGTTTCTGTTTCTCAGGCACGCAGGTTTCTGTTCGAATACCGGTGCTGACAGGAGGTAAACACAGCCTGAATTGTCACTTTAACACGTTCCACTTTGTAGGGTGTTGAATAATGCATTTAACAGGCTGTCAGGATGCACCTGAGCCCTGCCAGACGCCTGAAATCCTGTCTGCTCGCCTTGTACCCGGCTTTGCACCCTCACACGTGGCTATTGGCTCAGCAAGCACTCCGTGCTCTCAGGAATCTCACTCTGCACAGCTGCAGATGTCAGGGAAAGGACAGAGGAGATGTTCTACAAATAGGTTGATGACCCCCCCAGAATCAGAGAGGATGGCTTTTCTCTCCAGTGTCGCTCCTCTGGCGTGTTGTTTCCTTGCCTTGGAAGCTGGAGGAGAAAGGAAGAGCAGCTCTGACACTGCCAAGCTCTGCTGTGCTTTAATTCTGTCACAAAGGTTTTATGTCGCCCACCTGATCGCACTTGGCCCCTCAGCTGCTCAAGTAGCCCCCTGAATACCTCAAGCCCATCTCCAGGTGTGCTCAGCTGCACTTTTGTAGCTCTAGGAAACCTCCCAGTGCCAGGCTGCTCCTGTGGAACGCACACACACATCCCTGGCAGCGTCTTCCCGCTGGGATTTCGGGCACAATCCACCAGAAGGGGCATTTATTGCACGGAAAGGCTTTAAAAAGGCTTGATGTCTCACGAAATGTGGCCCCCTGAGGTCAGGTTCAGCAGTGCCCCTCACCTCCTCCATCCCAAACATAAACCCAAGCTTTGTGACTGGCTGGCAGAATCCCGGACAGTTGAGGTGCTGTGGGGTGTGTGCTCTGTGTCCTTGGAGGTGGGAGCACAATTAACTGGAGCCGTGTGAGAACAAAAGCTGCATGAACCGTTGTTAATCTCTGCGCACTCGGATTAACTGCAGCCCTTGTAACCTCCCAGCTGGCTCCCAAAGGCTCAGTTTGGGTTGTGAGTGGCCTCTTGGCTTGGACAAGGGTTAAACTCTGGGTTCAGGGCCTGGGGAGGTGCAAAGGTGGGTTCCAGAGCTGTAGGACCACCAGTGCCGTGTCCTGCTTGTTATTCCTGAGCCCACCCCACCGAGAAAGCAAGGGCTGATGGGAAGCCTGGCCTTCAAGTTTAGATTAAATGACAGAAATTCAACATAAAGATGGAAAAGGAGAAGACAACAAAGGAATGGTTGTTGTGGGATGTTATTTTTCGCAATACAAGGAGCACCAGAAAGCAGAAAACAATGGGCTTCAAACCTAAAATGAAAGGAGTGTTTAAGAAAACAGGTGATCCAAGAGTGGGGCTTTTGCATTTGATGCTGCAGCAGCTGGAAATACAGATTAGTTCCAAAAAGGGTTAGGGGATTTCCTGGAGGACACATTCCAGTGTTCCAGATGGCACTTTCAGCGCTGACAAAACACAAGTCTCTGGCTGTTTGGAGGCTGGTGACAAACCACTGTGGACTTGTCCTCGATTAGACTGTTCTTTAAGCATCCAAACACCAGATGAACAGGGTCAGGTGGACTCTTGGGTTGACCTTCAGCTGGATTTGCATTTCCACGGGGGTTGATAATTATAATGTTCCCTCATGTCTTGTGGGGTTGATGGCTCTGTCTGAGTGGAATGAAGAGGTTTTTTTGTATGGAGTTCAAAAACCTTTTGAATCCTTGCACAGCATTTGGTGCAAGAGTGCTTTCAAAATGCAGGCCATTATTGTCCTGTGTTGAGCTCTGGGCAGTGAATGGGGATATATTTCCCCCTCAGAAAGTTCTATTTATACTGCAGTGATGCTGCAGGCCAATTTCTGTATCATTTCTGTGCATTTATCTTTGTTGATGATGGTTTATTTGAAGAAGTCTGCCTTTATGTTGTCAGTGACTTAATGATGAGAATCAGAGCTTTAGGATTTGCAGGAGAAAGGAAGTGCTTGACAGGCACTGCTGAGATGGTTTAGCCAATCTTTCATTTTAACAATAGGGAAATAAAATAAACCAAGTGCAGAAATAGATATTTCTGAAGCAGAAAGCGATGCTCATCAGCATAGACAAACACAGGGAGGATTGATGTGTTTTAAAACTCTGTCAAGGGTTCCTGTTCAAAAGGCACGTTAAAAACAATCGGTGCAGGCTCTTTGTGCACCTCCGGTGTTCCAGGGTGGATTAAAAGGGGTTTAATGGGCAAAGCAGGATTGCCAGGAAACAGGGGTCTGGAATGGCTTCTCACTGCTTGCTTCCCTGCTCTGCCAGCTCCATGCCCTTTCCTTAAGGCTCCTTTGAAATAATTTGCTGCTTGCGACGAATTTCGTTGCTAAACCCCCAAAGGTGGGATCTCAAGGGACAGGAGTGTCAGCACTGGCAGAGCTCCCAGGTGCTGGGGTAAGTGATGCTGCTCTGAGCAGAGCTCTGTGTCTCTGGGGTGAGCTGCAGCCTCAGCAGACCTTTCTGATGAGGGTCATAGAGGTGAGAAGCTCATCCCTACCTCAGTTTTCCTGCAGGATTTCGACCAAGGTCGTGCCATTTGCGCGTACATCAGTTCAGGGACTGACGTTGCCCATCGGTCTTCCTGAGCTCCTCCAGTAAAAAGACACCAAAAGCTGTTCCAAATCAACCTGTTGGAGTGTGTTGACAAACCAGAGCAGTGATTTCAGTGACTAAATCCCTCCTCCCCTCCCTCCCAGCACAGCAGGGCCTGCAATATTTGCTCATAAGGGAGGTGTTACTGCCTGACGTTGCAGTCCATGAGAAGGTGTTGAATCCGCACAAATATTTGCCAGGGCCCCCACAGTTCCCTGCCCTGATGAGAACTGAGCTGCTGCATCATCACCCAGAACTCTCCTCAGCTCCAGTAACAGAGGGAAGTTCAAATACCTGGAGCCACTAAACGACGTCTTGCCCTGGATTGGGCTGTCCTTGTTCCCAGCCAGTGGCAAAAGCCTTCCTAGAGCTGCTTAAAGTCAAGCTTGAGCTACTCCAGGCCTTCAGGGTATCTGCAAACTTGGAAATTCCTCTGGCTGTGTTCTCACAGGGGCTTTCCTGAAGAGAATTATTTGGTTGCAGAACTGCAGAACTGTTCCTGCTGGATTCTGGAGCGTCCCCCTCTGACCTTCTCTCCGTCTGTGGTTGATCAAACACGAAAAACCCATAGTTTGGGAAATGTTTGTTGGGGATCAGAGCAACTTTGAGGGCTGGAGAATGATATTTATCTCACTGAGAGAGTTGTCCCTGATAAATGTGCGTCAATCTCACTGAGGCCCACAGGAATTGAGCAGTTCCTGATGCTGCTGAGAGCTGACATCTCTACAGATAGTGTTTGCTCACCTTGGAGCAGGCACTGAAACAAATCTGCTCTTCATGAGCCTCGGTGGGAAACTCTGCAAAAAAAAAGGGTGCTTTGGAAGTGAGATTCCAGATGGCATTAGCACTGACCTGCTCAAAAACCAGCCCCTTGAGCTGGGAGCAGTTGAAGAATATCTGTCATTAATATACACTTCTGATAACGGGAGAGCTGAGTGCTTTGCATGCCAGCAATCTTCCCTTGGAAAACACAAACCTGATGGAACCATTCCCGTGGGGAGTTGCCAGTTTAAATGGGATGTTTTGATAAGACCAGCACTTGTAATTGAGACTTTTGCTGACTAAATTAATGGGGAAGACACCAGGTTGATTTGTGGGGAGTTTGTTTGCTTTGTACTTGCTAAGATAGGATGTTTTGAAGTCTGGGTGTTTTGCCATTTCCAGCAGAATGGCAACTTCTGTTTTTAAAACAAACCACCAATTCCCCTTTGCTTGGAGAAGGCATGTTTGCTCCCTTGGAACAGAGAGAGAAATAAAATGCTGCTTCTGTTTATGGTTCTTGTCACCCAGCAAAGTGTTTTTAAAGGCAAAACAAGGGAAAACCTTGGCTGGATCTGCCCAGCTTTGAGAAACTGCTGGATAAGATGCTTTATGACGTAGCAAACAGAAAGACACGAGTCCACAGGAAGATTAGTTGACCTTTTGAGGACTGGAATTTCTCCCCCTATAAAACAGCGTTGAGTGATAAAGTGGCTATGGTAGGAGAAACCAGCCACAATCTGAAATGGGATCACAATGAGCAGCAAGAAGTTCTGCAAGAAGTGTTTGCAGCTGGGTCCCCCAAATCCCCAGCTCTGCCACCCCCTGGAGCGACCCAGCCTTTCCTGGTTGTGCGTTTTTTCCGCCCCTTGCCAGAAAAAGCGGCTTCCCAAAAGGTTTCTCGGTGTTCAAAAGGAATCCCAGCTCTGCTGAGCTGCTGAAGGTCAGTGTACAACGGCATGACACGAGATGTGGCACCACTGCTAATCTAATCACGGGAAAACAGATGTGGGAAGCTCCCATGATTTCCTGCTTATTAAGATCAGATTTGTCCTGTGATTATGAGCGGGGCTGTTTTTTTTGCCTTCTGGAGATGGGGATGCTCAGACAATACTCTTAAAGATGCAGTTGAGAATTATTAAGAGCTGGTTTGGCAGAGTGTCTTCCCTATCTGCTCTTGGCATTAATTTAGTGAAGAGATAAATGTTATCCCCTTCAGAAGCAATTAGGACAATGGGTTTATGTGTGTGTGCATCTCAGACGAGTAGGAAAATGCCACAGATTTCATAATCTTTGCCATTTTTTCTAAAGACAATTAACTGGGTTAAGCAAACCCTCCCTGGCTCAGTGGCCAGACCTTCAAACAGTGCCTGCCTGGTTTTATTTATTATTTACTGCTTAACATCAGTTACGAGTTTCTATTTCCAGTGTCCTGTTTTTCACGCTTGATGGGATTTCTGTTTGAAGATTTCCCACTGCCAAGCACCTACTTAAACCTCTCCATCTAGGAGGGCTGATATTTCCTGTGGAGCAGGACTGCGAAGACCAGTTTAATTAGTGATTGTGGGGTGGTTATCAACCCTAAAACCCAGTGGAAGTTTGGGTGGGGGGAATGCACTTGAAATCCCTCTTATTTTCCCTGCTCATTTATGTTATGCAGTCGTACATTCCTGCCCTGAAGCTGTGCCAGGGAGGGCATTTCTCCCCTCTTGGTGTGTAACAACACACAAGGACCACCAACCCGCGAACAAGAAGTGCCAAATGTTCGTTAATTTTAAACCAGAAGTGAAGATGTGGCTGAGGGGGAGGGGAGGGTGTAATACTCCAAAGGATCCAGGAGGGTGCCAGGTGAGCCTGAAAGTACATCAGGGGTTATCAGCTGAATCTCCACAGCTCCCATCTGCCCACACAAGCACCACAAGCAGATGTTTTATTGCCTTTGCTCAGTGTGGAGCAGCTGCTGCTCCAGCCTGGAAACACCAGCTCCTCAGATTAACAGAGAAATCCAAGGTTGAAGGTAATGATGTCTGAAAAGAAACCAGAAAAGGGCAGGCTGGTGGAAATTAGACAGGGCTGATTAAAAAGAACAGAAGGATCTCTGACGGCGCTCAAATACCTGCTGTGAGATCATCCCAAACTTGTGTTTGCTTGGGGTGTCCCGTGTCCTTCCTGAGAACTGAAGTGGGGTGGATGAGGTGGAGCCAGGAGGGAAGAGGGATTTAAAATTACCTCTAAGAACTGTTGTCTAAAGTTGGAAGGACTGTTCTTAACTTGGTAAGCACCTTTTTCGTGATGAAAGGACTGTTCTTGAGTGAGCTGAGGTTGGAACCAAAAGGACGGAGCTGCTCAAGGTCTGTCAGTGTTAGAACCAAAAGGATGGAGCTGCTCAAGGTCTGTCAGTGTTAGAACCAAAAGGATGGAGCTGCTCAAGGTCTGTTGAGGTTGGAACCAAAAGGACGGAGCTGCTCAAGGTCTGTCAGGGTTGGAACCAAAAGGATGGAGCTGCTCAAGGTCTGTCAGTGATGGGACCAAAAGGATGGAGCTGCTGAAGGTCTGTCTGGGTTGGAACCAAAAGGATGGAGCTGCTCAAGGTCTCTCTGGATGATCAGGAGTCAGGAGCTGAGGAGTTGAGTCCCTGCGCCTGTCTTTGGCTGCAGCATCTCTGTGCTCACCGAAATGGCAACACCAAGCACTTCTTCAGGCCTTGACTCTTCCTGGATGAGGCACAGACGGCAAAAGCCACCGCCCCTGCTCATTCCAAGGGTCTGCAGAGGGGGGACTGTCTTGGTGAGGAAGGGCTGCAGGGTCAGCCCCTGCACCTTGGGAAGATCAAATCCTCAGCAGGAATCGCCTCTGCCGAACTCCATTTGGCTTAACAGACCATACACAATTTGTTTACACAGACAACTTTTCATCTTCCACAGTGAATAATAAGCGAGATCTCCAGGGATCAGTCCCTGGTCTGGTCGTTGCTTTTAATTTCTAGTCCAGCCTTGAATGATTTAGCCCATCCGAGTTTCCACCTGAATTCCGAGGTAGCTGCTTTATGGCCTTTCCCTGGCACAAAGGATCGTGGTAAAAATCTACATTATGGATCTGGCAGATTAAGCTTCGCTTTGAAATACTCTGCCCCAAAGGAGAAAAGAGGTGTGGTGACCTATCTGTCACAGGCAAGAGAGCCCCAGCCCATCAGTGCTAAAAGTACAGGTCCTTCCCTCTAAGCACGTGCCCTGTAAGGGTGTGGGGGTGATAACGAAGAGCTCTGGGTGTGCTGAGGACTGAAGTCATTTTTAGTCAGCTGCATATTAACCTCTCAGGTCAAAATTGCTGCCTGTGTTTTGAAGGGCTTGACTTTTAATTCTTTAGATCTTTTCAGTTGGCTTTTTTTCTGACACCTCAGGTCTCCCAGGCCTTGTGTTTGTGCGGTTCCACCCTGGGTGGCTGAAGGTTTCTGGGGTGACTCCCGGCTCTCCATGTCAGCTGTTTAAAGCTGACCCTCCCCTCCTGGAGCCCTGATCTAACCTCTGACTTGTGATGCAAAGCGTTTCCCCTGAAATGCTGCCGGTGCTGGGCTGATTTCCCTCTGCTGAGCTGCAGAGCTAACACAGATTAGCAGCTTTGGAGCAAAGGAGATGCCGCAGCTCCTCAGCGGTGAAAAATCCGGCAGCAAACACTGAGATTGTCCTTTGCAACTGCACCAAATGTACTTAATTCAAATTAAGTCTTGGAAGGGACTGCTGTTCCCTGTCAAGTTGTTTATTTAAAAAAGGTACTTCGGAGCAAATAATTCATTATCTTCTCACCTTGCCTCCGGTGATTGCTTATAATAAGGGTCCACTTGGAGAAGCAGTTGGCTTTTTCCTTCATTATGTATACAGAGACCCAAAGAATTCTTTATACTCCAGTAAACATAATTTGTATTTCATGACGTTTTATGAGTTTCCTGTTGTATGAATGCCTTAAAATGAATTTATAAATAATTTTTATGGTTCAGTGAGAAAAGCCATTAAGGTGTTTTAAATGTTTGGAAGTGCAGGAGTTGAAAGAGTGGTTTGATATATGGGGTGCAGTGGGAGTTGGGAGCTGTAAAGGAGTGGTGCTGTGGTTTAGCAAAGAAACCCAGAGGGCTTCAACTACAAATTATTAAAATCTCCACCAGTAGAAATAGTATAGAAGAGAATTTAAAGGTGAAAGAACTGGGGAGAATTCAAGTAAGAATATCCCAGTGTTCATTCACTTACTGTGATCTGTTTAGATCAAGGTAAATGTTAGATGCATTTTGAAATGTGGGAATGGCTTCCCCCTGCCAGAGGGGAAGAAATTCCTCCCAAGAGGGTGGGGAGGGGCTGGGATGGAATTCCCAGAGAAGCTGTGGCTGCCCCTGGATCCCTGGGAGTGTCCGAGGCCAGGTTGGAACAACCCTGTCTAGCTGAAGGTGTCCCTGCCTATGACAGGGACAGGATAAACTTTAAGTTCCCTTCCAAGCCAACCCATTCCATGCTTCTCTGCTTTCCAGGTACTATTTATTATTTATAAATCCCTGAAGACTAAAGTAAATTACTCAGTGTCTTAACATCATTGTAGTCACCTGCTAAATGATCAGAGAAAGCAGAAAAACTTGTTCTCAGATGCTGGTTGTGCAGGAAATCTGTGACAGAAAACTGGGCACCTCTGGGCTACTGCTCATGAACTGAGAGGGGAACTTGAGTCCTCTTGAGGATTAAAATGTCGTGGTTGATAAGGAATTCTGTGTCAGCTGAATAAGCAGGTTGTTGATTTAAACAAACAACCCAAACCCACACACAAACCCCAAAAGCATTTTTCTGCAGAACACTCCCCTAGTTAGAAAATGGTGCAGGAAATGCATCAGTTTGGGCAGAGTTTTGTTGTAAAATAGAATCAAAAAGGGGCTCATGGTTCTGGGTTGTTTCTTGACCTCCCTCTTTTCAGATCTCAGGTTTTCAGAGGGCTCGAGCGCGCAGACATTTGGAAGGAGGGGTTGGCTCGTGGCCTCTCATTGAAGCTGTCAGTGGGTGTCTGGGTCAGCTTTTCCTTTCAGGAGATCCTTCCCTAAATAATACATCTTCCACGGAAGGATTGCCATGGCAACCGCTCATTTTGAGACACAAAACAATTAGACATCAAAACCCCCACAGAATCCATTGCCAATTCCTGCCAAGAGGCAGGTAGTGACTTAAACATCTTCATTTCTGGGGGTTAAAAAACCTGCTGCTGTCTGCCAGTGTTAGATGAAGGACTGCGCTGAAAACCTCCCCAAAGTCTTATATTTAGGTAGAAATGCCCAATTCCCCTTTGAATGGGTGGCTTGTAATGAAAGTGGCTTTATTTTGGTCAACAAACACCCCTCCTGCCCCATCTAAGATACGACACTGACCAACATTTAGTGGGGAAATGATCACTTTGCCTTACAAATTTTGCAGCTTCTGAAGTATTTCATTTTCCCAGACAAAAGCACCCCAGGTGTTATCAGGTAGGGAGTTAGTTGGGTGTGCAAACCCCTTGCAGGGCTCCAAAACTTCTACCACGACGCCTGGAATGTTCGCCTGCGAGCAAGGCTTGGCAGCCAGGCGTCCTCTCGATTGCTGGGGTTCCACAGTAAATGTCAGCATGAATGGAATTAGAATTTTTTATATATCACCACCTCTCTGTTCTGCTGGAAGAGCAAAACCCACGTGCTGGCTGATGGCAAAATGTCACTGCTCTGTTGCAGGCACTTGTGGGTATAATCCAGGTGTGGGGGTGATATTTTCTCTGCTGGAGGTCACTTTGAAAAAGGGCACGGGGAAAGAAGGGAAGGAAAAGGGTGTTCTGTGAGCTGGAAACGACAGCAGAAGTTTTGCCTGCGCTAGAAAACGGCTGTTTTGGGCAGCATTGGTGCAATTGAACAACAAGTTTCTGCTTAATAATTAAATAAATTGGTATAGAACTGTTTTTTACCCAGGTAGAGTGGCCCTGTGGGAACAGGGGCTGCAAAGGGTCTTCCTGGCTTGAAAAGTAGGTTTGTCCAAGCCCTGTTTTTACAGGTAAAGGCTGAGCAAGGTTAATGTGGCCGTGCAAAGGCCTGGAATGACAATTGTTGCATGAACTCAGAGCAGCAGCAGCAGAACCAAAGCTGAGTTTGAAGTGAAATCCTTTCTACCTGACAGGAGGAGGAGCTGGGGGAGGCCAGGATCTGCTTCCAGGGAACAAGAGACAGGAGGAGAAGGAATGGCCTCAAGCAGTGCCAGGGGAGGGTAAAGTTGGACACCAGCAGGAATTTCCTCGTGGAAAAGGTGGTTAAACATTGGCAGGGACTGCCCAGGGAGGTCTGGAGTCCCCACCCCTGGAGATGTCCAAGGAACGCCTGGACGTGGCACTCAGTGCCATCCCCTTCAGTTATTCCTTTTCTCCCGGGACCTACGTCAGGGATTTTCAGTGGCTCTGCTTTGACCTGCCTTTTAACCTGTGAGTCACTTTTATGGCCCGAGAACGTGAGCCAAATAAATGAATAAGGGCCATTTTTTACTGTGAACTGGCTCAGTTTTGGATCACTGGGGCCAAGTTGTACCGAGTTAATTCAGTTCGAATTGAATTTCCCCCAAACGCTGCACTCGAAGGATGGCAGCAAACATGAGAGACTGAGGGTTTGCTGTTCCTGATTGGGGTGATCTGATCAGGAAAATTTTATTCCAACTACTGATTTAGAAGGACACTCCTGGTGAAACAGAGGATCTCAAATTGTGCCAGGAGGTAACTTAAGAATGATGGGATAACCAGTTTGAGGAAATTCTGGCATGTAGGAAGGATTTGAGTCAGTATAAGTGGTCAAGTCTGCTGATTGGATGCTCTGTAGGAATTTTTTAGAAAAAAAATTAAATATTGATTCCAGATGTCGGTGTTCCTACCTGTTAAGTTAATAGTAAATGAATTAACTTGTTAAATTTCAAAAGTCTGACACGTTTGCAAGGTAATGAAGCAAAATGCTCTTGTTTCATTTAAAAAAAAAATACAATCAAGCAATGACCAGTGGGATGGTTGAAACCAGGCTCACAATTCAGCTTGTGCCACAGTAACCCCAGGCTTCAGTTCAGGAGAACTGGGAATAAATGAGCTTCTACCGCTAATTAATGGTTACAGAAGCAATTTAATTGGGGAATGGAGCTCATATCACTGGCTTGGTATAGTGAAGCAACAAAGCACACACGTTAAGGAGCAGATATAGAAGTTTTATAGCTTTACTTAAAAGGGGGAGAACCCCAAAGCTGTCAGGAATATTACAAGTGCCTCCTGTACAAAGAATGTGCAATTAAAGAAGCAATTAGTTATGGATTATTCACTCAGCTTGACTGTTGGATATTTGAGTAGCACGTTAACCTCGGAATGACTGCTCTTATAGCCCTTATTGTTCACCAATCAATTAAATCCGCATTAAAACCCCCACACCCTTCCCGGGCTCCAGCTTGCAAGGAGGTTTTGCTGCTGGTTCTCCTCTCTCAGCTGGGAGATTGAGGCAGCACAGGGGTACAGGCTGGATGCTCATATGGAAGAGGATCTTCCCTGCCTAAAATGCGCTTAAATGAGTGGGGAGTCAGGGAGAGGGGAGAAGAGACAGGGAACCTTCCTTTAAAGAGGGCAGAGCTTTGCAAGGAATCATGGAATCATGGAAGGGATTAGATTGGAAGGGATCAAAGCCCATCCAGTGCCACCCCCTGCCCTGGGCAGGGACACCTTCCAGTAGCCCAAGTTGCTCCAGCCTGGCCTTGGACACTCCCAGGGATGGGGCAAGAACTTAAAGGTAAACTGTTCTTTTTTTTTACACAGTCAGTCCCTAAAAACCTTTCTCTGAGTCTCACTGAGCCCAGCACCCAAATGCCACTGTCCCTTCCCTGTCTCAGACTCTTCTGGGGCTTTTCTGGGACGGAATCACCCCCTGACCGTGTCCAGCCTGTTTGGGTGTGCTCCCAAACTGGCCCCTCGTGCCCATGTCCATTGGCAATAACAGGAAGGCATTTTATAAAATGGCTGCAGTTGGATCAGAACTGAGATAACTATTTTTCCTGAGCGGTGTTTGCACGGCTTCCCTCCACTTTGAGTTGTCCAGCAGGTAAAAGGGATGTTCAACCTCTGTGTGTTGGCACCTCATTCTCCTTCCAGTCTTGTCTAACCAAGTCATGCATTTTTTTCTTTGCAAGGGAAGAATTTTCTGTGAGGAAAGGAAACGGAGGAGGCAGTTCAGAGCCATTGCTTGCTCTCACAAACACTCCTGTCCATGCCCTGTTGCCAAAATCCATTATTGCACTGCCCTGCTCTAGCCCAGTGTGTTTCTGTGTGACTGCACAAGCCAAACAATCAAGGGGATTGCTATTAAATGCCTCCTTACATCTCTCAGTGCCATCCATCACCAAATATATGCCAGATGCAGCCAAACAAAACCGAAAGCAGGCACATTGGAGGGCAAGGAGCTGTGTGAAACTGCTGGCACCACACAAACCTGGAGCTGTGTGACCCTGGCTGGCCAGCAGGTACCCACTAAAGCCACTCTCTCCCTCCCCTCTGCAACTGCACAAAGGAGAGAAAGTAGAACAAAGGACTCAGGAGCTGAGATTAGAGCTGGGAGAGGTCACTGACTGATCAGTATCCCGGGCAAAACAGGCCCAGAGCAGGGATATTAATTGAATTTATTACAAACAGGAGCAGAGCAAAAGAGGGAGAAGTAAAAACACCTTCACCCCACCCCTCCTTCCTCCCCAGCTCGAATTCCTCCCCCAGCAGTGCAGGGAGGTGGGAATGGGGGTCACGGGCAGTTCTTGTCTCTGCTGCTGCTCAGGGAGAGGAGTTGGAGTCCTTGTCCTGCTGCCATGGGGTCCATCCCACGGGAGACAGTCCTGGGTGTTCCTCTCCAGGGTGAGTCCATCCCATGGGAGACAGTCCTGGGTGTCCCTCTCCAGGGTGAGTCCATCCCATGGGAGACAGTCCTGGGTGTTCCTTTCCAGGGTGAGTCCATCCCATGGGAGACAGTCCTGGGTGTTCCTCTCCGGGGTGTCCCCACCTGTGGCAGGAGGTGGCACTGGATGAACTTTAAGGTCCTTTCCCACCCAAACCATTCCGTGACAACCACATGGTCGTTTAGCAGGAAGAAGAGTTGAAGGAAACCCCACCCTTGTGAAAACGAGGTGGTTTCATCTTTGGTTATAAACCCAGACAATTTCTCCTTGGACACTTCACCCTCTTCAGGAATCTGAGAGGGGGCAAACACGTTTCTGAGCAGTGTTTAAATCCCAGGACAAGTTCCTTGGATGTTACACATCGTCACGGGGCTGTTTCTCCCAGGGATGATGAGTTTGCTGGTTCACAGATCCATCCAGAGGGACTGTGTGGATCTCCAATATATCCAGCAGGCTTTGATGTTGGGGAACATTTAGGAATATGGGACACATTAGGACTTCTGCTACCTTTTCTAACCTTGTTTTTTAATTTTTTACCAACACAAAGGAAGGCTTGTGACTGAATGTAGCAGTTTCTGTGCTTTAAGAAAGCCTGGCACAACAACTCCACACACCATCAACGGATCATGTCAGAAATGTAGAACTGGAGTTTTCACTTGCTTCAAGGGAGAAGACTCTTATTTGAATTCAAAATAAATCAGAAATATTAATGTGTTCAAGAAATGAGTTTAATGATGTATTTAAAACCCATTAAATTAATGTTTCTCATTAGTGGCACAGCCTAATCGCTCTTTGCGAGCGGGGGGAAAAAAGTAAAGCAATATTGTAAAAGATCAAATAGTGATTCAAAATTAATTAATCCAGCATTGTATGAATCAGGTAGCTCCAATAAAAAGTACTAGCTTAGCATTCAGTTCTTATGGGCAAAATTAAAAATAAACCCCACCTTAATTAGAGCCTTTTCACTCAATCCAGCTGACCTATTTATTTTTAATTGAGCTACAGGAAGTGCTAATTGCAGGAGTAAACGTTAACATTTCCCTCTGGACTCCATCCCTTGTTTTCTGGGAGAATACTTCAGAATACTGGAGAAAACTGGTACCTTGCTGCCCTGGGAGTCGCTGCTGTGCTTCTCTCCAGCTCTCGCCCTGATTCACGTCGTGCAAATCCCTCGTGGCTCTCGTTGCCACGGGCCTGCTTCGACTGTGCCAACATTTACTTTGCCTTTTGTGGGGTGTGAACCAGTTAAAAGAACTCCCTGAGTGACAGCAGGGTAATAGACTGTGCTGTTGGCTTTAATCATGTGTAGAATTAAAACTGCTGGGCAATTCTTTTGATGCACTAGTCCTTCTATATTGCATTTATACCCACGTGCTTCTTGGCACTCTGGTTTTTCTTACCCGTCCTGGAAGCAGGCGTGTTGTTGTGGGTCAGTTTTATTCTCAGCAGGTAAATGAGAGAGGAAAAGCAGCTCAGGGACAGCATGAAGGAGGGACTGAGATCATTCCCTGACCCTCAGAATGTGCTCTGGATCACGTTATCGTGGCCAGTGCTGTGAACTGGAGCTGAACGACTGGTATTGTTGTCAAACCGGTATTTCCCATTGCTGTTTCACTCACCCCTTTTTTTTTTTCCTGCAGCTTCAGATTTTCCTGAATTTCTCAAACACTAATCCCCAGCCATGATTTTCAGCCTTGCAGCCTGAAGAATAACTCCCTTTAAAACAGGCTCTCCTCCAGCTTTCGCTGGAGAATTAATTAAAGCTCACCCGAACGGCTCGTGCCAAGCCCTCGAGCATTGGCAGCACTTTGGCAGCTCTCAGGTGGGGCTGGGGGAGCAGCTTTGGTACAAACTGCCTGAGGAGACCTCAAAAGCCCCCATAAGGTTTATGCAGTGCCCACAGAGGTTTTCAGTGAGGATGAGTCGGGTGGCTGGGCAGGGTAAGAACACCCTGAGCCTGCCTGACGCCCCTTGCTCGAGCCCGTGCTCAGCTGCCGCTCTGCGAGGAGCCGGTTTTACTCCTCGCTGCATTTAAAAGGCTCGGCATCTCCTCAAATGGAACCCATAGATCCAGTTCATCCCGTGACAGATGTTCACTGCTGGGTCATCAATGTGATCCCCACCTGGCTGATGACATTTGTAGGGCTCCCTGGGACGCCTGTGTGCTCGTGCCCGTGACAAAGTGCTCCTGCAGGTTGAATGGGCTGTAACAGGAGGGGTGAAAGCAGCAAACAATCATGAATTGGATTTTGGGTACTCTCTGGTTATTTTCTGCCTCCCTTTCTGACAAGCTGATGATGCAGTGGGAGAGATGTTATAAAAGGCTTCATGTTAGACTTCAGTATTCCTTACCAGTGCCAAATATTCAAACATCACGAACCAGAACCTCCCAAAATAATGAGAAAGGACTTATGAAATACCTAAGCAACTGTCCTCTGCTTCAGCAGTGTTAAAGGCACACTGGCATCATATTTTCAAGGTTTGGCCACTGTTTAAAATATCTTTTATTTGAACAAAACAGAACAAGTCCTGCTCTCCTCCTGATCATCCTCTTCCCCTCCCACACTGTCCCAACAAAGCAGTGGCTGCCTGGAAAGCAAACCCAGCCTGTCAGGCTCTGAAGTCACCACTCCTTGCCTGTTTTACTGGGCTTATTTTTTATGTAAAGCATCATTAGGGAGTTATTCAAACCGCTGCAGTGGAGACAAATTTTCTGCAGCTGAAGGAGCCACAGACCACTGGACAGAGCCAGCAAACAGAGCAGCAGACCTTAGTTCATAAATGATACCCAGTGAAAGGGTCAGGGGCTCCTGGAACAGCAGCAAAGCCTCCCCACCACGCCTGGGGATGGAGGAAATGAGCACCAGCAAGAAACACCTGGGGGAGGAGAAGCTGCAGATGCCAAAGATCTCAGTCAGCCCTGCGTGCTACAGGATGGTCAAATGCTGAGGAAGGTTAAACCCAGCACTGCCTCCTTTGGGCCAGGTTGGTGTGGCGTTCCTGGAACTGTCCCTGAGCATCTTGCAGGGCCATCTGGGAAGTTCCCAATGGAGACTGCCAGCAGAAATCAGTCCCTGCGCTTCAGCCTGACCTGAGAGAGGCTGTTTAACACTCCTGCCAGGCCAAGTGGATTTGCAATAAAGAACTTCGTTGTTTATTGATTTTAGAGATGGATGTGGGCACAAATACTGCTCCAATTGTTTTAAACTTCCAGAACTTCATCTGAGTTTCAAAGGCAACCCCAGACCTCTGAAAGCCTTGTGCTCAACACCATGAACTTGATACGACTCCAAACTTTACGGCGAGGACCTGGCCCTGTCTGAATGCTCTTAAAACCTCTCTAATGCTTTGTAAGTGGAGGATTAAGTGATCTTGCACCAGATAAAAGCATATTGAGGAACTGAGACGGAGACAGCTCACACTGTGCACTGTGTGATCCCACAGACTTATCAGGGGCAGCACCTTTGAAGTGGATGGAGCTAATCCAGACACTCCTCCCTGGAACACGGAGCAACACGTGGCCTGAACCTCCAGCATGGCACATGCTGAAATCTGAGGCTCTCCTGGCACCTCCTGCTTCTAAATTAAGAGTTCTGATGATTTGCTCTCCAAAGGTAATAGAAATGGTTTTAGATATGGATTCAATTCTCAAATGCTCCCAAGCTTTGAGCACCCACTTCAAGTAACCCCTTGTTGAACTTCGGTTGGACTTCTTACAGCCTGAATGAAAACCCCTGTTGAACCCAACTGGATTTTTTGCCACAATTTAATGGCATGATTTCTGGTGTGGTTCTCTCTTATGGCACTGAAACCTGAAGCTAAACATTTTTCCAGCGTTATTTTCCTTCCTAACCCCCCCTGGGAAGTTTGGGCTGGAGAAACCGAGTGGGTAACACAGATTTGTGCTTTTGCTTTCCAAACCCATCCTTAAGTCCCTGGGAAGCAGCTGCTGAACCCGAGTGCTTCTGCAAATCTCTGCTCGAGTGGTTTCTTCAGTGCCACTTCAGGGCTTTGGGGGTGAGTTGGGAAGAGGAGTCCTGGTTCCTTCGGGGTCCCCCTGAAGGACAGGGCCAAACTTCCAGGGCTCTGAGCCTCTGCCATGAGAATATTCCTCTTGAAAGGCTGCTTGAAAAAACCCCAAAACTATGGGGATTCTTTTCCTTCTTTCCAGACTTCTAATTTAAATTAAAGGAATAAATCATCCGAGAATGAAACGCGGTTAGTTCCTTGTGAAAGCTGAAGAGTCCCTGCTATTTCTCTCTTTTTTTTTTTTTTTATTTTCTATGCATTTCTTTTAGTCTTCTCTGCCAGGGCACTTCTTCCGAAGCTTCACTCTCGGCAGTGTGTTATTTACGAGGCTCTAAAGGCACCTTGCTGTGGACAACTCGTTCTTAAATGTTAATTCAAATAGATTGAAATCTCCGGCCGCAAAGGCTCCGCACGGGAGGGTTGTTACAACAGATCATAAAAACCTCATTTCCAAAGCTCTCTTCAATGTGTAAATAAAGAAGGGGGCAGTTCAGGCAGCGGCTGTGAGAGGTTTGCCCACCATCCAGGCAGTTCTTAACCAGAGGAACGTGATCTGACCCCGGGGCTCAGAGCTGACCCTCGTCCCTCCTCAGCTTTGCTCTGCAAGACAATCTCCGCTCTGCCCTCAGCTTAATTACAGGCTGTTTCCACCCTCGTTATCCAGGGACTTCTAAGAAATGGCTCTTGAAGGGTTCAGCAGTGGTTTCAGCGTGTTAATAAATTGCTAATCACCTGTTTAGGATTAGTGATTAAAGTGAGTGTATTAAACTAAAGAAAGTCCTTTTGTTCTCGAATGGCAGTCTCTGCATGGTTATTAAAGAATATCTATTTCTTTTCAAATTCGTGCTGGATTGTAACCTTGAATTAACTTTCAAGTGTAGATAAGGCCCTAGATGAAGGTGTTTTCTCGCTGGAAGGGGAGGAGGGAAGAGAATGAGATTTACAGGTAACAATGAGGAATGGAACTGATACAGCCTGCCCATGAAGTTAAACAGGGGGGAGACTGGAGCTGGGAAAGTGGGAATACTGGGACATCTCAGCGTCTAAAAGACTCCCAGGATTAGTGGGTGCCAAGGCAATCTGTCATTTCGATGAGCATCAACCCCAGATCTACCCAAGTGCACCCCAAAGGCTGGCAGAGAGTGGCTGGTGACTCCCACAGCCCATTACTGGACTTCCCCCCCTCCTTCCACTTCCAGAAGAAGAAATTAATTGCATTTTATCCCTGCGATCACACATCACTGCCCATCGGAACAACAGGCCAGATTTTTAATAAGACAATCGCAAGGTGAGGGAAATATCAATCACTGCCTAATTTGATCACACACCTCCTGCCTCAAGTGGGGGAGAGTCAAACTTCACTGGGCTGCTCTTCCAAAGGCCAGCAGATCCTGGGATTTAGCGTTCTCAGCATTAGGATTTAGCACAGACCAGAGGCTTGCCGGGAATCCAGCAGGCTTTGGCTGCGGATGTGAGCGCAGGCTCGGCAGGAACAGGTGGGATCCAGCATCGGGAACAGCTGCAGAGGGCAATGGGGCTCGGCTGATCCCATGGAATCGGTGATTGCCCGCTGGTTTGGTACAAGGGTGGCTGCATGGGGGCTGTTCTGCCTCTCAGGAGGAGCCAGGAGCTGATGGCTGAGCAGCTCAGCGGTACAGCCAGGCCTTAGGATGTGTCTGCTGCGACAACAAACGGGGGGCAGGAAGTCCTGCCTGATTATCTTGTCTTCCAATTAGCCTCTCCTATTATTTTTCCCGCATTACAGAGGCTCTCAGCAGCCGTGGTGTTGGCAGGGAAGAGGCTTGAAAGCTGCTCTTAACACAGGCAAATATTTCTGGGCGTCAGCAGCTTCTGCAGAGGGCACAGGGAAGGGTGAGATGGACCACACAGGGCTGGGGAGGCAGAGCTTGGGGTCCTCACTAAGAGGGCAGGGAAAATCATCTCGAATTCTCTAGCAGAATTTCTAGTCCTGGAGCACAGGAGGGTTTTCTACACTGACTTCAGGTGTGTGAAGCCTCTGTGAAAAGAATCCCGAGCAGGAAAGGCAGAAAGTCTGTTGTAAACACGTCTCTTTTGATGTTGTGATGAAAGCAAAGCCCTGGGAGGGAAAAATACTGTCGGTGCCACTTCCAGGGTTGGCCTCAGGAAGTCATCAAACAGACAAGTGGCAAAGTGTGAAACTCTGTGGGGAAAAAAAAAAACCCACCTCTCTGAGTGGGGTGTAACCCCCTCGGGGTAACTCAGGGTTAAAAGCATGAGCAGGGTAAGCTCAGCCTAAAGTTCTTGCCTCTCTCTGCTTTAATATTTACAGGTCAACAGGTGCCACTTCAGGCAGGGCTGCTCTGCTGCTCTTGGCTTGTTCAGAGCAGCCCCAGCCCAGCCAGCTGAACACACAGACACGCAGAGCCACTTGTGAGGTCAGAAATGGTGTAGTTGTCCCGGTTTTCCGTTTGTGCAGGGAGCTGCTTCCAGCACGGATCGTGTCACGCAGTGACGCAGCTCCTGGAGTGGCTCTCTCTGCTTAATTCTGCACTCTGGGGCTGCTGCTGGTGTGGCCTGTGCTGACCTGCAGGGTTTGTAAGTGCCTGGTTTAATTTTGCCTGCAATTTAAAGCCCTGTGTCAGTTCAAGGGCCTTTGGTGATGACTGAAAAAAAAAAAGAGCAGGTGAATTTTAAAATGCCGGGCACGTAAAATTTCACCGCTATTTTAACTGAGCTGAATTTTAACAGCTGAGTGACATCTCTGTTAATACTTTCAAGATGTTTAGTGCTATTAATTGACATGGAACGGGGTAGTAGTGAATTTATTACGGGGCTTAAAATACCAGCTGGTGTGTTAAAGCTATTTCTGCTTTGCACTTGTCTTCAAGGCCAGTAGAAGTTGCTGCACAGACTCTTGGAGAGCTGATTATTGATCACATTACCTACCACAGGGGGGCTCAATATCTGTCAGGGAGCACTTCCTAAAAAACGGGTGTGAAATCTCCTGACCTGGAGCATTAGGGATGGAGAGGCTGGAATCTGGGAGGAGGGTGTGATGGGTGGTTTCCCAGCCCCAGCCAAGAGGGTGCTCATCCAGCAGCAGTTCCAGCACTGGTTTGGCTGATACAGGAAACAACAATAAAATTACTGCTGAAGCTTAAAAATAATACTGCAAGGAGAAAGGGTTGTTATTAACCTAGTTCAGGGATGGGTTTTTAAAATTTTTTTAATTTATTCTCACCCCCATCCAGCCCCACTGGCTGAAAAGGGCACAGGAGGTGAGAGTGTCAGTGGCAGAGCTGAGGGTTAAAGTGGATCTCAGCCGTGGCCCCTCCTGTAAAATTAAAGGAATTTGCCTTCTGTTCCCTCTGCTTTTGCCTTCTTGTTCATTTAAATACAAGCTTTTCAGGGAAAGTTATATAAAAACCTTGACAGCCTCGTGGCAGCTCGATGCGATGAGCAGATCACTCACTCTCCAGCTTTTCCCCATTTCCTCTGCTGGCTTAAGAGCTGCAGTTTGCTTTTTTTTTCCCCCCCAAAAGTGATTTGCTTCTCAGGCCTCTGCTCCTGAAATTCACTTTGGACTGTCTGAGCATGTTGACAGTGACAAAAATCTACTCAGAGTGTGGAAAAAACGTGTGAATATTGTCAGAAAGGACTTGCTCACTTGTATCCAGCGGGATAAAACCACGGATGCTGTGGCAGAGACAAGGCCTTGTTCTGCTGCTCTGCATCCAGAGGCAGATGAAGAAGAAGATTTTTACTCAAACAGTCAAGGCAATGAGTGGCAAAAAGGAATTTTTGTTTACTCTTCTCTTTTTCACCCCCCAGGTGGGGACAGGAATAAAATTGGCTTGCTGGAATCACGTAGGGGATCTGGGCAAAGGCCGGGGGAACAAAGCGTTGCTTTTCTTTTTTCTTTTTGTAAAAGCATTTATCAAAACAGTGAAATCCTGCTCTTTTCCATCTCCTGAAATCTGGTTTTAGTCAGGTTTTTATTCAGACTGGGAGGGGGGTGAGGAACAACGTGGTGTTAACAAGAACCCTCTCGGGATAGCAACAGCTCCCAGCCACCTCCCCTGGAAATATCTTGGGATTTACAGCCTCTCCCAAGGAAACTTTGTCAGAAATAAGCCCTGGGCAGCGAGCCCTCGTGGATACACAGGCTGAAAATGCTTTGTATTGCAGGAGAGTTGTCACTGGTGGAGTTGTGGTGGAGCTGCAGGAGAAGCTGCATCACCTCGAGGTTTATTTGAGTTTCTGGGGAGGTTCTGGGAGAAGATTCCTAACCCTGCACAGCAGAAACGTTCCCTCTCTTTGCCTCTGGGCTCCTTCAGGCCTTATGGAACGTATGGACCACATTCTCTTCTCACCAGAAGGGGATGTGAGGGGCTGTTAAAGGCTCCCCAAGTCATGGAACCATCTTTACCAATGCCATGGAACTCAGGAGAGACCCAAAGGAAGCCAGTCTAATAAACCTGAACCTCAGAGGGCCTGACATCCCCACAGGTCGTGGCTCTAAATTATTTAAAGCAGAGGGTTTGCTAAGCACTTCTATCACTTCTCCGGTGAGGATTTGTTGCCTTTTAATTCACTCAAACGCCCGAAATGTGTTTGATCTGGGGCAAGAAAGCAGACAGGAGGGAAGAAAAACGGCTTTGCTCCCTTTATAGAGAACTGAAGGGATGCTGCTGTTCCCTCCCAGCCCCAGGGCTCGAGTGAGATGTTTGCACCTGGTTCATGGGGAGGGGCTGTTACCCTGCTGTGACCTAACAGAGACTTCCAGCTGAAAATATTCCACAGTGCGAGAGGAACGGGAATGACTCTTGGGCATTCTGTCCCGCAGCAAAACCACCCTGAAGTTTGATGTGCATTAACGCAGCCCCGTGAGATACACCAGTGAAACCAGGCCCTAAGTGTATTTTTTTAAATGGACAAAAATCCTCCTGAAATGAAATGGTGGGTGTGGCCTGAGATTCAAATTCCCCTCGTGCGTCTTTCTGAAAGGAAATCAGTCACGTGGCTCTTGGATTCCGTGCTTGGAAACATCAGTTATTTTCCGTGGGGTTTGATTTATAGTTTCACATCTCCTTAAGGACTTCAGTTTCAAGAGGCAATGCTGGCTTGCATCTAAAAGCTGAGGGTCCATTTTGCACCAAATCCTGAACCACCTCCAAGAAAATGGGGTGTGTCGTGACAGGGTAGAGTGAAATCAGCCTGAAAGTTGATGCTCTCAAACATGGAAGGGATTTCTGAGCCAGATCCCCTGAGTTTTACGGCTGTCATGTTGTAGACAAACCTCCCTAGTCTTTAAAAGAAATATAAATAAATGGAGAAACCCAGAAGTGTTGAACTTGGAATGGATTAATTAAAGCACATTGTTAATTCTCACCCAGATTCAGAGTAGCCTGAGGTCAATTTATCATATTCTATTTATGAAGGATATTAAACTGCACTGAACAAATAGTCTTCATGGGGATTTAATACACTTTAATAAATCCATTTTAGAACTGGATGCAGATTAGTTTTATTGTGTTCATTTGGAAAGATAAAGGCTTTTAAATGTGCATGTGGGGGGAGGAATTTCCAGCGAACTAGTTTTGAGCTAAAAAAAGAAAAATTCCCTGTTTTTGTGCGTGTGCTCTGGGGTAGCACTGGGGAACGATACAGCACCCAACCTTCAGCCACTTAATCTGTCCATTATTTGTCAGGCAGCGTGGTCAGGCTGAAAGACATTCTGCAGAGGATAACTTATTCACCAGAGCTTAATCCTCCCCATCCATCACCAAATGACTTTGCACTTGCATACATTTTCCCATTATTTGCCCAGCTTTTCCTGGGCTGGGAGTGTAATGCTTGGGCTGCTAAGCCTCTTTTCCTCTGTGCTGCTGGAAAGTGGCTTTGCTGCCTTTAATATTTGGTGCCAAGTGAGCTTTTTCCCCACGGCTGAGCCACCGTTTGCCCCAAAGCAGCATCAGCTGCCTCTGACTCCTTGAATTTTTGTGTGGTTGGTTTTTTTTGGGATGGGGGGGAGGAGCAGTAGGATTTGCTCCCATTGAAAATAACTTTGTAGAACCCGAGGATGGGGCTGGGAGCAGGAATTAGGGCAGCTGCTTTCCAGCTGAAGGGAATGTGGATTAATCCGTGGTGAATAAATCAGAATAGCAGCGTCTTTGGAAGTGGGATGGGGAGGCAGAGGAGATGTCAGAACCACAGAAGGGTTCTGCTGCTGCTTCCCCAGTCCCATCATCTGGAATTTGCATCTCTTTTCCATCCAGGAAATCCACTGCATGGAAATAACAGATGCTTTCTGAGCTGACAGTAAGTAAGGGGAGGAGGTGGCTGCCTGTCATTTTGCTGTGCTGTGGCTCTGCCCAGTGCCTGGAATGAGCTTCACTGGGAGGAGAGGAGGACAAAATGTAGAGCCACACATTCTTGGTGGGTTTTGCCTTTCCATTCTTTCATTAAGCTCAGGCAATGGCTCAGGTGAGAGGTGTCTCCCTCCCTGGGGAATTCAGGAATAAAAGGATGCTACCTGTCTGCAGAGGTCCACTTGGACACATTTAGTCTGTTCAGCTGTTTCCAGGCACTGCTAATGTGGATCTTTGCTCTCTGAACCAAGAGCAGGGCAGAAAAGCCTCCAGACAAGACAACTGCTGCCATCCCTTCTTTCACCTCCTTCTGACGAGGCTCGGGCAGGGCAGGCAGGCCTCGGATAAAGACACTTTCTCACTCACCTGGGGATTCCTCATCTGAGTTTAATGGAGTCACATCAGACTGAAAGGGGAGTTGGGCCCACTCAGCTCAGCCCTTCATCATTCACTTCAAGCTTTCCCATGGACTTCACTGCCAGTCGAGGCTCCTTGGTCTGACACTTGCTTTGGAATTGTTTTGAGGTGGATAACAGGAGCCCTCAGGGAAAGGGGCTCGGCTTGGATGGAAGTTTCCCCGTTGAGGGCACTGTCAGAGGCACTTGGAGCCACCAGGCACCTCTTCCCCAGGGCTGCTGGCACTGGGCTGCTCTGTGTGTCTGCCCCTTGCAGAGCAGAGGAGTTGTCAGCAACGAGTTTCTTCCCATTTACTGCTGAAAAGCACAGCCATGGGCCATGAAAATCCCCCCTGCAGAGGGAGAGGCATTATTGGAAAAACGTGGCATAGGAATCATCAAATCCTGGACTGGTTTGGGTTGGAAGGGACCTTGCAGATCATCCAGTGCCTCCCCCTGCCATGGGGACACCTTCCACTAGCCCAGGGTGCTCCAACCTGGCCTTGGACACTTGCAGGGATCCAGGGGCAGCCACAGCTTCTCTGGGCCATCACATGGAATATTTTTGCCATAGAACCATTCGGGTTGGAAAAGACCTTTAAGATCATCGAGTCCAGCCACGAAGACGTGGTTTTGTCTCTGACTGCAGTTCACACACGGGCTCTGGGCTGGCACAAATGCATCAGTGGTTTAAAAATCGCACTGGGATTTACAGCAGAAGCTTGACAGCAGTGCTGGGGATGCTCTTCAAGGAAGGGGCGTCACTGGGAGTGTCTTCAGAGAGGTCAAAAGTGATCGGGGGTCAGTGAAGGCTGAAATCACCTCTCAGGTTTGGTGATGCCTCGGGAACTGGGGTGAAGACAGCTTGGGCACCACCTCTGTCGTGTTTAATGAAAGGGCTTTTAATTTAGTCCCTGCCAAGCAGTGCTGAAATGTGTTGAATAGAAAGCAGGGACAATTGCAGAGCTCTGTTTCAGGATCCCGGTTAATGGGGGAATTCACGCTGCCAAATCCTTCCTGCAGAAGAGCATTACAGGCACAATGTTTTGTTTCCAGAGAGCAAAGAGCATCACAGAGCTTCTCTTTTGTTCCCCCTTGGAAAGGGGTGTTTGACCAAGCTGAGATGATTCCGGGCTCTGGATTTGGCAGGGGCACACGATATCCTTTCCCCTTGTGCCGTGAATTATACACCTGCTGCCTCTGGATTTTAAACAGCCGGGATTAAAGGCTGAGAGTAATTCCTTTGGTTCCTTATCTGGGTGTTTTCTATTTGAGTTCACTTCTAATCAGAGTCTCTTCCACCCAGCCCTGCCTGGCCCGGGACAAAGCACAGGGGCTGATTTTCTAATGGCAGCTCTGACATAAATGAGAGGCACTTTGTCAAGGAGGCATTTGTGGGAAAACCAAGGGGCCAGGCAGCAGGAGCAGAGGAACCGTTAGTGCATGTGATGGCGGAGAAGACCATTTGGTGTTGACTTGATAAATGCCACCACTACAAGGGCATGATAAAACACCTAAAAAAATGGGATGCATAAGCCTCTGCCTAATCTCCAGTTTCATATAATTGTACCATGACAAATGGAGGCATTAGACCTGATAAGGTTTTAATAAAAATGCAAATACAGAAATCCTGCACTAGAAATGCTGGAAGTCAGTTCTTAAAAGTAAAATAATCTACTTGTTCTGGCCACGATGGTGATGAATATGCATATGCTCTTTTGTGGGGCTTTTCATTCTAAACATTGTGGAAATTTGGTCGTGGGGAATTTGCAGTTGTACTTTGAAGGTTGTTGCAGCCCAGAGAGGGACCAAGTGAAAGGAAGGCTCCCTTGCAGAGGTTGTTGTGCACACACATTTCTGACCTGGAAAAATGTACAGTCCGAGTATTTAACAGGTAATAAAGCACAGGAGAGAAACCAGGGGGTACAGGGGAGCCAAAGGACTTTCCAAAGGAGCAGCAGGGCAGAGACTCAACCGAGGTTTCTTGGCTCACAGCCTGGTGTCTGTTCCTGTAGCCAACCATTTCTAATGGCCTGTAAATCCCAGCATTTCAGCAGTGATTCCAGAGGTATCACAACCTACCTGGGGCTTGGCTGCGGGAGAGATGTCGAACAACAACCGATTGCTCAGCGGGGAAATGAAAATTCTCCTTTCCTCAGATGCGACTCAAACCCTCCTAAAACACCACAGTGGCAGCGAACACAGGGGCTGAACTGATTCCTGGAGCAAACACGCCCCACCAAGAGTGCTGCAAGGTGCCAAAAGCTGGGCTAAAGGCTGGAAAAGGATGGTGGGCTTTGCCTCCTGGCTTGGGATGATGGAAGGGATGTGTTTTCAAAACAAAGCAAAGCTTCAAACTACCTGTGCCAGAAAAACCTGTTGGAAAAGAAGCCTGTGAAAGCGAAGCTTGGCTGGTTCAGGGGTTGAGTGGGGTGAGATCCATCAGTGGGGGAACTGGGGAATGAGAGAGTCCTTTTGTTCTGGAGAAGAGCAGCCATCAGCTGGGCTCTGGAAGTGCCAGTGGGGCTGTGATTATCCTGGTTATCCAGCTCAGTGGGGCTGCAGGGAGTGCCTTGTTCCTCTGGGGAACTGCCCAGTGCTCCTGCACCGCTCCTGAGTGGGACAGTGCTCTGGGCTGCCCCAGCAATCAGAGACTTCGTGGTGCCCCTGGCACTATTTGCTTGGTTTAGAACTGCTGTTGCAGGTAATGGTAGAGGTGGAGTCCCACAGACATATACACTCACCTGCCCCTCCTGCTCACTTTCCTGTTTTTCCTCTGTCCCTGGCACTGCATTGTATCAGCTCACCACTCCGCTCTGAATTACCCTGAGTTTTGATCTGTCACTGTGACTGACAGCTCGGACTGCCCCCAACAAAGCCGTGCCCTCCTCGGGCTGGGGCAGCTCTGCAGGTCCTGAAGCTTTTACCACCTTACAGAGGATGAGGGAACCTACACGGGGAAGAATTTAATGCGAGGCAGCAGAGATCACCCTGCAGAGCTGCCAGTGGATTAGTGGTGGTGTGACCCAGGTGAGAATTTGGCAGTCAGAGGAGCCATTTATTTTGATCAGATGGAGACAACAGTTCTGCAGAGCTACGAATTTCTGCCCAGCTAATTAATAGACCATCCCTGTCCTGAATAACTTAGTCCTGTTATTGATGAGGGGGCTGCATCCCATTTCCGAGGGTCACAATGCAAGATCCAAACCTTCTATTCGTAGGAAAAATAAATCCCCCCTGCTACTGTTTGTATCTGTTTGCCAAGTGTTGTGAGGCAGAGCTGGGGGAGAACTTGCTCAGCTGGAAATGACCAAGGGGAGTGGTGTAATCAAGGATCTGGAGGACAGTTTGCATATTAAACAAAATTAAAAAGCTTAGAAAGCCAAAGCAACTGCATCAATAAATCATTAAACACTTAAAACCATTTTGTAGGTGTAAACACCCCCTCCCAATTGTGGAAGTCCCCGTGGAGGCGGTTTTATTATTCCGATTCGTGGGATTAAAATGAATCCTTTTGCTTCACAAACCATCCCCAAATCGTGCAGTTCAAAGGGCTGCTAATTAGCAGAGACCAGCTGGAGGAAGGGAAGGCTCCTTTCAACAAGAAGCCAGTTTTAAAATAGCAGGAATTTCACTTGAGAAAGCTGAGAAATTGAAGAAATCGAGCAAATTTGATGATGCAAAGCTTGCCCTCGCTGGGAGTGATCCATGTGACATCTTGTGGCTCAGGATGAATTTCTAAGTGAATCTGCAGCACCCAAAAGCATCTTTCCCAACACTTTATCATTTTAATTGTACTTTTATCAAGATTTGGGACAGGCTAAGAGACAGAAGGAAACTTGCTCCGCAGTGGCCCCAGGTTTAGGTATTTGCATATTCTGTTCAGATACTGCAAAAAAATGTATGATTTGTTAGATTTTTATCTGCTTCTGATTATTCAGCCTTCCATCTGCTCTCTCACCTTCCCCTGTGTAAGGTTATCAACTCCTAGATTTCCAAAACCAAGCAGCTGGTTTAAATCATAAGACTGCACAGTCAAGCAAGGTACTTAAAAATCCTTTTGCCTTTTGATGGCTAAGGCTTGAGGGTCCACACTGGTTAATCTCCCCTTACACGCAAGAGGAATAAACTTCTAATTTTAAAATAAAACTCGGATTTTTCACTGCCTCTTAAAACCCCTTGAAGAGCTGGAGGTTGAGAGGCAAAAACCTGAATGAATGGAGGCGTTGTAAAAGTCCATTAATTAGCTCTTTGGCTTGCAGGGTATCGTATTTACCGCACCTGAACGTGAATTATCCTCAGTGGAACGTGGAATTCCTGCAAGCGCTTGTGTCTGTGCTGGCATCGTCCCCACGATGTGCATGTGACACGATGCCTCGCTCCCAACTCCGGGGAAGAGAAAAGGGAGATCATTTTATCAAAGGTGCTTGATTTTTTGGCTCAACTAGAGATTATTGGGGAAAAAAAATAAAATAATCCTTTCTGAAAGTGGCTGAGCCCTCAGGAAAACCTGAGGGTCTCTTGTAGCAGCTCCAGGTTTTGGCACCCAAAGCTCCTAAAGGTTTTTAAAACCCACCGGACTTTTATAACTTCTAACTTATACAATCAATCTTTACTGACTTGAGGCATGAAATGAAAACCAGGGCTAATATTCACAACCCATTGGTGAGGCAGGACTTTTGGGCAAGGAAAGGCGTTGGACTTTCACTCCCCCCCTTTCATCAGAACTTTACTATGAGATTATTTTCATATTTTCATATCAATATTTTAATAAACTTTGGAAATGAATGTTGTGTTACGAAAGAGGTAAAAGGGGGGAGGGAAGGCCCTTCAAAGGGGCTGTGGGAAGGCCCAGAGAGGGAACACCAGGACTGAGTAGGACAGTTGGATCAGTTTGGAGCATTTGCAAGTTCCAGGAGCCCGAAATACAATTTTGTTAATGTTTTCACTGCTTCTGTCAGCAAGAAAAATCAGCTTGCTGGGCTTCAGTCTTTATGAATTCTTGTGATTTGCTTATCAAGTCTTTGAGTTTTCTTAATAAACCCTTCACTCAGCAGCCACCATCTCTGGGATGGGGATGTTCAATTCCCTTCTGGGTGACAGAAACCTCAGGATTCACCCTGGACACTCGCACAGCTCCATCACCTCCCAGCCACAGCAGGAAATATTCCTGCATTATTTCATTTCCTCACTGTTTTCAGCGCTCACTTAATGGACACTTTGTGGGTTTTCCTATTTTGCCCTGGAAAAAATCTGCACTTTTAACTGCGGGGTTTGGTTCTGTTTTCCCTGCACTAACCACCACCAAGCTTTTCCTCCTGATGTTGACAGAAGAGATTGAGTTATTTTCCTGCTGACTGGATTTTGTTGACAGGGTGGATTTAGGCTGTTGACAAAACACAGTCTGTTAGCACGGTGGCCCAAAGCTTTGATGGAATATGTTTTATTGGCAGGAGAGATCGAGATTGTGGTGACAAAATGCAAACAGCCTAATCCATCCCGTTGATAAAACACATTTATCTAACTATCAAATCCATCCAGTTGACAAACCCCATTTTTTGTTTGGAACTGAAAAGCATCTTTTGGAGAGGAAGAAATAAATTCCAGCCGAGCTGTGGGGAGCAGCTCAGCTTGTTGAGAAGCTGCTCTGGAGCCTCTCTCTGGTGTGCTGTGGGAAATAGAGGTTGGACCTCTGCAATAACAGTATCAGAAAGGGCAGGGAAGACAACTGAGAATGGAATTCTGTCCCATTTCCCCAGCACAACACGGTCCTGCACTAAGTCTATCATCATGGATGCTTTGCATGGATTCTCCACATCCTGTTGCACCCTAATGGGGTTTCAGGGGTTCAAAGTTGACCCTGAAAATCAAAATTAGTATCTTTGTCCTAAAAATCCCAGTTGGGGTGTGCTTTGGAACCTCCAGCCCCTCTGCCAGCTGCAGCAGCTGGGTTTCTCCTGTCTTTGTGGGTGTCCCAAAGCAGCAAACACTTGCATCTCTTTCCCTCCCAACACACTTGCCCGCTTCCAAGTTCCAACCAACCCTTTCTCTTAGGTTGTCCCGCTGTTTAATCCACTTTAGTGCCGAGTTTGTCCCGTTCTCTGCTTCCATTTCTTTCTGCTGGAGGATTTTCCTGCTCGGGCTCGGCCTATTAAAGAGCGCGAATGACAACGGCGACATCCAGAGCTGCCCCTTCAGCCTTCCACGTTGCAGCAGATTTTCTTCCCCTGGGTGGCCTCCAAAGCAGGGATCCCCCTCCCCTGGCAGGCACAGTGTGCTCCCGAGGCACGGCAAGGAGCAGACGCAGCATTCTGACCGTACTGACATTTAAAGCGATCAGAAATGTAATTTTCCACTCCGGCAATGCCTTTGTGTTCTTCCTGTGCCAGGGGGTGTCAGAATCAATACACTAATGCCACAAAGCAAACATTTTGACATTTGAGGTTGTTTCGTTCGCAGTTGCTATTTAAAAACGTCGGATTTGATCGGGTAGATGAGAGAACCAGAAATTAGCATTATTTCCCCAAACATCGTCTTAAGAAAGATGTAAAGATTTAAGAAAGAAAGAGAGAAAGAGAGCAAGAAAGAAGGAAGGAAGGAAGGAAAGAAAGAGAGAGAGAGAGAGAGAAAGGGAGGGAGGGAGGGAGGGAGGAAGGCAGGAAGGAAGGCAGGAAGGAAGGAAGGAAGGCAGGAAGGAAG
>JAWMRA010000056.1:1426399-1437446 GCA_035584735.1 Pseudotriccus pelzelni | reverse complement strand
TGTCCCTGGTCCCCCCAGAGCAGAGCTCAGTCCTGCCCCTCCTCTGCCCCTGCCCAGGCAGCTGGAACTGCACTGAGCTCTCCCCTCAGTCTCCTCTGCTCCAGCTGAACACACCAAGTGCCCTCAGCTGCTCCTCATAAAGCCCCTCCAGACCCTTCCCCATCCTCGTGGCCTCCTCTGGACACTCTCCAACAGTTTCATGTATTTTGTGTCCCCCCCAAACTGCCCCAGTGTTGAGGTGAGGCCGCCCCAGGGCAGAGCAGGGCGGGACAATCCCCTCCCTCTGCCAGCTGACCACGCTGTTCCTGATGCTCCCCGGGAAAACCCACCTCTCTTTCCACAAAGGTTGTGCCAGGACACCCAAATCTCTTCCCTGTGGGACAAAGCTTGGCCTTGTCATGCAGTGCCCAAACCCCCCTGAGGGGCCCAAGGCTGGAGGTGCCTCGAGCAGCTGCTCCCTCCTCTTTATTGCTCTGACCCTGGGCAGGCAGTGCCCAAAGCAGGACACAAACAGGGCTCTCCCACCCCAGTGGTGCCCAAAGCTCCTCCAAGCTGCAGGTTTCTCGCTGGCTGTTGCCAAGGGATGATCAAACAGCTCTTGGAGAGCTCTGGGGCCGTTTCCTTCAAGCACAGCCCGAATGGACGGGTGGGGTTGGGTTGGTGGGGTTGGGTTTGGGAGCAGAGGTGGCTTCTGGTACCCCCTGCCACCTGAAGCACCCAGTGTAGGGCTGGTTCCCAGGGGGCCATGGAGAAATTTAGATTAACTTGATTACGAAAATGCGTCAGATAAATCAAATCTCTCACCAGTGCCTTGAGCCAGTGCCCTGCTCACAGACACCCATCCCTGGAAGGGTCCAAGGCCAGGCTGGATGGAGTTTGGAGCAACCTGGGCTGGTGGAAGGTGTCCCTGCCCATGGCTGGGGGTGGGGCTGGATGGGCTTTGAGGTCCCTTCCAACCCAAACCACCCCATGATGCTGTTCTATGGCTAAACCTGAATTTTCCTTCATCTCTGAGCCAAAAGTGTCGCTAATTCCCCTTAGTTCCACATTATCACCACGGGAATTTCAATCCCACTCTTCTTTCCGTAGGAAAGGGAGGAAAAAAATGTAATTTATTGCATTTTCAGCTGAATTCCTGTCTGGTGGATAGTGGAGGGGGATTAATTCCAGTTAATCCCCCCTGGATCAGGGACACAAACCAGACCGAGGGGGTGACTCCTTGTAAAACATTCCCTTCTCCATCTCCATCCCTCTGCTTCCCAACTCCAGCTGGGAAATCACTGCTCCGAGCCAGCTCCATTTTGGGAATCCAGCAGCTTCCTGGCCTTTTTGTGGCATTCATGATGCTTGATTTTTTTTTGGGGGGGATACAAAAAGCAGCTTCATTTTCCTGTCCCCTAATCCCACCTTCCTTTCACTTCCCAGTTGCTCCCACATCTCCCAAATCACCCCCAGCAGAGCAGGATTCCAACAGATCAAAGCCCTGCTCTGCAAACCCCACAAGTCCTTTAAGTCAAGTTTAAAAACCCCCATCCTGGTGCTAAATTAGGGTGTAAATGACTAATTAACTGCTGTGATTCGTCCTCCCCAGAGGGGTTTTTTTCCCCCTCAGCAATCACCTCGCAGGGACTGGGGTGGCTGAGCTGGAAAATTCCTGATGCTCAGCTGGTTTGTCCAGCCTGAGAGTTCAACTGGCAAGCGACAAATCGTTTTCCAGGCTGCTTTTCCTGCCGGGGCTGGGGAGATTTTAACAGGTCCTGGCTGCAGGCTGGGAACTTTGGGAGCTGCAGTGATGAAGCTTTGCAGAATTGACGTTCCCTCTGCACCTCCTGCCAGCAAACTGGGGGATTTTAACATGCCTAATATAACTTAAAAACCCGTTTGGAAATTAAAAAGGGGATATATATATATTAAATATATATATATAATAAATAAATGAGATCCCAGTTGGATTTTCCAACCCTCCTGGTCTGGCAACGCCGCTGCTGGTGGAGCTCTTTTAATGAGCAAGTTATTTTAGGAGCTGCAGGAGGTTATTCCCACTATGGATCATTTTTACAGCTGCTTTCAAGCAGAGGATGCTCTGCAGAAAAAGGGGGAATTGCTTTGTGTTAAATATCCCAAATTCTGTCCAGCCTGTGATAAATCCCAGGGTTCTTCCTTACCAGTGAGATTTGCTCGCTCTGGGTGGTTCTGGCTTTACTCACTTGGGGTTTTGAGAGAAGAAATTATATTTTTATGCATTCCTGGGTCTCCATCCTTCTGGAAATTCCCTCCCCCCGGTTTGCAGGGGAGTGGTGATGCCCAGAAATGAATCCAGGTGTCGAGGAGAGAGAAAACATCACATTTAGCTCGCTCTGCTCTGTGGATTTTGCAACTTAGGGAAGGCCAGAGTTGGGTTTTTATTCTAAGTGTGGCTGAAAATCAGCTTGGACTCACTGTGGGCATTGTGGGCTTCTCTTTCCTGGAATATTGGAGGGGAAAAAAAATGGATTTTCTGTTTGTTTTCCAAGTGAACTAATTCCCAGGGAGAGCTGGAGGCTGGACAGGGATACTCGATGTGCTCAAAAACAAAGGATGTGGCAGCTTTTAAAGTGCCAGAGGGAGCTGTTTGTCCCCCACTGTTCAGGATGCTGAGAAGCTGCATCAGGGCTTTTCCTGAGCCCACGCTCTGCCAGCCTCCACTCCTGAATTTCCTGCAATTGTTGGAGTGTCCACAGTAACTCCTTGGGTTTGTTTGTTTTCCAGGCTGGTCGTGCCCAGGCTGAAACAACTCCTGGGGAAGGAGGGGATGGTTGAGTTTCAAGGAAAGCTTTTTTTGTTTGTTTTTTTCTTGCACAAACCCACGGTGGGTCCTGCAAAAAAAAAAAAAACAACCAAATCCACTGGGAGAAGGTGTTGCCCAGGGAAGCTGTGGCTGCCCCTGGATCCCTGGAAATGTCCAAGGCCAGGTTGGATCATCCTGGTCTATGGAAGGTGTCCCTGCCCATGGCAGGGGGTGAAAAGGGATCGCTAAATCCCTTCCAACCCAAGCCATTCCAGGATTCTGGAATTCTGTGAATCAAACCACTGGCCCATTTGCTCTCCACAAACCCATCGTGGCCTTGCCAAGTTTTTCCCAGGCAGTTTCAAGTCCTCTGGCAGAGACATCCCGGAAATCACTTGCAGGGAGCAGAAAGGGGGATGATTTAGGGGAACAACCTGATGCTCCTCCGAGCCCTCACACTCCATACCCAACCACTCTGCTGGAAACACTTCAGGAAACAAGGCACATTCCATCCTGCTTTCCTAATTTCTGATGAAAATCAGGGCCCCACTTTGATTTCAGTCACATCCTGGCTGGGAATGTTTCCCTGAGCCTACCTGGCTCCTCACTCAGGTTCTTCCTCTTCTTGTTCCCAGCTTTTTGCTGCTTGCCAGGAGGAATTCTGCCCTTTTATGTGCCTGGAACAAGTTTTTGCTTTTCATGCATTTAAGTAACTGTTGTCAGGTGTCAGACACAGGAAAACAGGAGTTTCCCAGGGCTTGGAGATGTTGGTTTGGGCTTCTTGCCTGGATTGGCTTTGCTGCCTTTTTTCCTCCCAAATTCCCACCTTGCTGAAAATTTGGGACCAAGAAATGCAGCAGGTGGCTCTGGGCACACTGAGGATGCAGCTCCTTTTGGGGTCCTTCCTGCTGGGAATCTGGGTTTGGAATCCCAGGCATGGGAAAACCATGCTGGGGGTTTGCAATGCAAGAAGAAAGCTGGGAATGCCAATTCCCCCTCCCCAAAAAAATCAGTCCCAGGCTCCCAGACCTGCCTTTTCTCCCTGTTTTATGCCCTCTCCTCCAGCTTCCCCCTGGCAGATTTGCTTTCCTGGATGTGGATCAAAGGCTAAAAATTCAACTATTAAAATAAAAAAACTGATTTCTCTAATTCACCCAAACCTGAAAGGGGCTTTTCCAGCTGAACCCAAACATTCTCAGATGCTCCTGAAACAGAGCCAACAGCAGGGAGGAACAACCCCTGCTGCGGTTGGAGCTTTTTTATTGATTATTCCCTAATTCTCCTCCCATCTCCTGCAGGAGAGCTTGGCTACATCCAATTTCTTCTCAGCAGAGGGTTTTGTAACCCCTCCAGAGCAAAACAAAGCCTTTTTTTAAGGACGGGAGAGCATCATCCACGCCTGGCTCCGCTTCCCGAGCAGTGGCAGCACCATCACCCCTCGGAGGGAATATCGGGAATACCGGAGCCAGTTCAGCTCCGAGGCATCGGCTCCAAACGTGCTGGCACGAGGCAAACCCCCTCCCCCCCTCCCCATCGCCTGGATCCGCAGCCAAAATGTCTTTCAGTCCTCGGGAAGAGGGACCGAAACGAGGCGTTGCAGAGCCGGGGATGTGCAGCATCGGGAAAATCTGTTGCGCTCGAAACGCCGAACCTTCAGTTCCAGAGGGGATTGAGAGGCTGCTGGAGAGCTTGGATTTCTCGGCAGCGCTGGGGGAAATGCCATTAAATGGGGATTTCTGGGAGAGGGGCGGCTGGGAATAGGAGGCTGCTCGGTGTCTCTCCGGGGCGGTGACAAAGGAGTGGCCCCGGGGCCACCAGAAACAGCTGAACTTTAGATCGTGGCACGACACGAGCTCCGCTGACAGATCCCAGCCACAACCCGAGCTCTGCCAGCAGATCCCAACCCTCGGGCACGACCAGGCAGGGATAAAAAACCAACCGAGCTACAGCCAAACCCCGAGAGAGAAATCCCTGGCACCTGCCTGTCCCCTCGACCCCACTAACCACATCGAGCTGGGTTTCCTTGAGGACACCCCTCACCCTGCCAAGTCAGGAATGTATTTCCAGAGCCTGAGCTTCTCCCAGGGCTCCTCGGACGATTCCCAACCCAGACCAGGAGCAGCACAATGAGGCACCCCCGACACAGGCGTGGATTTTCTGCCGTGGGGTAAATGCCTTTTGGTGCTAAATCGGGAGTTTGCTCCTAACTGAGGGGGTGGAGAGGGGATGGACGGCTCTGCAGAAGGGCTGGGAGGGAGACGGTGCTACAAATGCACACCCGAGTCATGCCACCAACATGCACCAGCCTTCCCTGAGCTCCTTTTGCAGCGCTGACAAAGGATTCCTGAAGCCAACCAGGGTGGGATTATTTTTAGTGCTGTTCTACCAAGAAATTTCAGTTGCAGCGTATTCTCCTATGAGTGGAGATCACACAGAGCCACATGGAATCACAGGATGACAGAATTAACCAGGTTGGAAAAGACCTCTGGGATCATGGAGTCCAACCTGTGACCCAACCCCACCTTGTCCCCCAGCCCATGGCACTGATGCCACATCCAGGCTCTGCTCAAACACCTCCAGGGATGGAGAATCCACCCCCTGCCTGGGCAGCCCCTTCCAGTGTCTGATCCCTCTCTCTGGGCAGAACTTCTGGTGCCCCGTTCAGGGGGTTACGCTGGGCTCTGGCTCCTGTTTCAGGGTCCAGGAGTGAAAGGGACCCCCCTGAAATCACCTCAGCCCTTTCACTGCCGCGGGAACTGAGGTTATTACCACTCATGGAGTGTGGAGAGGGCGCCGGGAGGGCTGAGGTGGGGGTTGAAATACTGACGTCAATTTTTAACTGCATGAACCTGGGGAAAAAAACCAAAAACCAACGCAGAAACATTGCTTTTTTCATTTGCCTCTTTGATCTGTTTGTATTCATGTGGCTCCTGCTGCAATGCAGCCACAAGCTGGAAAGGCTGCTGTGTCCGAGTAACAATCAGAAAGGCAACAGTATTAAATATTAAAATACGACTGAACTCAAATATTCCAGTCATGCAATACCCCTAATTTAATACCTAATTCAAAGCCTGACGTTCTGAACAGCATTTTTTTTTTAATTTCTTTTTTTTTTTCTTTGAAAATTCTAGACAGCAACAGACTTAACTCCTAAAGACAAGGATCTAAAGATCAAGAGAAACGTTTTTATTTCATTTCAGCCCAGTGCTGATCAGGATGGCAAAGCATCACCCACGGTAAGCAGGGCTTTGTGTGCAAGTGAAAAGCCACCAGGAAGAACAGATTTCCAGCGTGTTCCCTTAGTTCTGCTGCAACAACCCTTCAGGTCCTGTCTTGGACTCCCTGGACTTCATTTACAGGAGGTGATTTTTAAAGGAAAGCAAAGCAAGCTGCTATTTTTGGATCACCAGCAACGAAGCCCTGAATCCTTTATCCTAAGTTAAAGCCAGGCTGCTGGAGTTGCTGCTCCCTGAGCCTTGGGAAATTGGGGAATGGTTTCCAGCTTCCCTTCGTTGCTCCAGCTGTTGGCTTCAGTCTGGTTTTGTGGTTTCAGCAAAAAAACGTTATTTTTGGGACTTGGCCATTGCCCAGCGTTGGGTGACATTAATGAACTCATCTCTTTTTTTCCCCAAGGTGAGCCAAGTGCGTGCACGAGGAGAAACCTCCCAGTGCTCTGAGAGAGGAGGGGCAGCGAAATAAAATCTAGGACTCGAGGAGCATTGCTGGGGAATATCAGCGGAGAAGAAAACCTGCCCTGCTGCAATTTATGCCGCCGTTAACCCCTTCAGCAAACGCTTCTGAATGGTTGTCTTGTCCCACCGAGGGAGAAGACACACACGCCGGCACCAGTTTGGGAATGCCACATCTTTGTCTGGTGGAATTATTGGAGAATTTAAAGAAAAAAACCAACCAAACTCTCCAAAGGGGCTGACTTGAAAAAAAGTGTAAAAATTTTAAAATGTTAAAACTCAGAGCGTTTTAAAAACGCTGTAAAGAAACCGAGGTAAACTGTCACCTGTTAATTGCTGCGAGAAACTAATGAGGGATTCGTGGAAGTGCAAACAGAGGTGCGAAATTCTCCTCCAAGCACTCGGGAGTCGTTATTTTGTTGGTGGTGTGGGAATCAGCCCTTGTGTTTGTGCTGGTACAAACGGGCCAGAGGAATAAAGTTGGGCAAAGAAAGAAAGATCATTCCTGTTTTACGGCTGGGGAGTTTTAGCACAGGCAGTTGAAGGAACTTACACGGTCTCATATCAGAACAGTCAGAATCAGAATTCAGATTTAGTTCCAATAAGCAGCTTTTATCACAAGATTGTTTTTCTTCGTTTTATAGCTTGTAGTCGTAGCATATACATAAATAACCAATAAGCCCTTAAAAATGGAATCCCTCTTCTTCTTCTTCTTCTGTTCCATTTCTAATTCTAATCCTGGTTACACTGGCCAGTTTATTATCTCAAATGTTTACTTTCCACTATAAATGGAAATGACTTCTTTCCCTTCTTCTTCATGTTTCACGGTCATAATATCCTCTAGTGTTCCATTATCTCTTGGTACCTCTGATAGATCAAAATCTTATGGACTTGCTATTTCGTAATAAATTAAATTGGCTGTAATAGGAAACTTAAGTAGCTGTAATGGTTTTTTATAAGTAATGGGTAAACTGGATTTTCTGTAGTTGAAATGGATTTCTAAATAATTTATCATCCTATGGAAATTAGTGTGAGAGTGTGTGGAGTGAGAGGAGGAAAATAACCGTGCAGTGTCATTCTGCATAGACTGTGTATTTATGGGGACATTGTTCATTAATTTTTGAGAGCAGAGTCTGAACTGCCATTTTTCAGACACACTCTTGGTTCAATGCTGGTTACACTGCAGTCACTGAGGCCCTCTAAAACCTTGCTGGAAAAGGGGGAAATTTGGATCGGGGAAATTCGGATCAAACGGTGCTTTAAGCATCGGCGGAGATAAAAAGCTCTTTTAAATTTATGCCAGTTGGCACAGAGAAAACAGGTTTGCCTGCAGTGGGGCTTTGAGGACCCTCCTGAAACATCCCAAGTGGAAAGCTTTTGTTGGGGCTCTGCTGCCTCAATCAGAGTTCCAACATCAGCCTTCGTTGTATTTCAGCAGGGCAGGAGCATCGATCAAAGCAGGGGGAGTCTGGGTGATTCATCTCCAGCTGCACTTTTGGCTGCTGTCTGTTCGGTGCTTAAGGTTCCTAACAGACATTTTGACACGGAGAGACGATGAGCTGTGGCTGATAAATATCTCCCAGGCTCTCTGCACGCTCGGTGTCGTCAGCCCAGCGCCTTACCTGGGGCCAGGCTGGCTCGGGGTTTGGGTGCTGCCCTTGGGCTTGCTGAGATGGGGGAGCGGAGGGATGGGGGTGGAAGAGGGGGGTGGTTTCGGGCGCTCTGTGCTCGCTGATCACCGTGAGTCCTGGTTCAGGCTTGGAATGAAGGTGAAATCCTGCTGAAGTTGCCGTCCTGACCGCGGATCTCTGAGCTTTCAAGCTCTGTTCTCTGTCATACTTACCGGTGCCCAGCTGGGATGTCCAGGCGTGACATCCCGAACGGGATCAGCCTTCAGAGGGTCCTCTCTGCCTAAAAGGGGCAGAGATTGAACGGAGTCACTTCACTCTGCCCTGGTTAGTGGCTTGAACAGGGCGTGGGGCGGGAGAACAGGGGCTCTGGTGGGGGGGGAGGTGCTGAACTCAGCACTCCTGCAGCCACTGGTGGCTGGACAGCGGTGCCACAAGGGCAGCCCGAAAGCCTTTCATCCCTTTGGCATCTTGAGTTAGGAGGGGAGAAGAACCAGCTTTGCCATTCAAGTGTCATATTTTTCCTGTTTACTTCCTATTCTGATTTTGCTGTTCCTTTTCCTCTCACAAACAGTGCCTTGGCAGAATTACCAGCACTTGGTGGTGAGATTTGGGCCACTTTGCTTTGCTCCTCCCTGTCCATCCCGCGCCCCGACTTCGGGAGGGGTGAACTTCGTCCTTGTGCCAGAAAGTCTCCTCGTTGCCCGAGGACTGGCCCTGTCAGACACGTCTGCAGAGCTTTAGATGATCTTTTAGGCATTCAGATGGTCAACGCTGCCCGAGGCGAGTGACAGCCCTGATGTCTGTACCAGATCCATCACCCAGCACGGATCATCTGTCACACGGTGGGAAATCCTTGGATCCAGCCCATCACTGTGCCTGCTTTCTGCTCTGTCCTGCGTGGATGAGGATTTTTACTGTGGGTGCAGAAAAATCTGGGAGCATAAATACCCAAAGGAAAAGCACCGAGCCAGTGACCTCTGCTTTTTATGCATCTTTGAATTAAGGGTGTCTCTTGGTGGGTTAGTACAGATTCCTTTCAACACGAAACTAAGTAGTAGCAAATCAGAGAACTAATTAACTCACTGAAAGTATCAAAAGCTTCAATGCATATAAAAAGTAACAGAATATGTAGGATAGGAAGAGAACAGTAAGTTTAAATGTGATTTTTTAATTTATTTTTTGTTTAAACCCATTTCATTTACTTGATGCTGTGTTGCTGTTTGATTCTGGGCTCATTAACTCACATACAAATCAGCTTTTTGCTTCGTGCAATGAATATTCTAAACTGGTATTTTATTAATGCGCCGCCTTAATTAGGGGGGAAAAAAAGACGCCAAACACCCTTAAATTGTGTTCTTTCCCAGGCAGCACGAGAGAAGCAGAAGGTACCAGTGAATTCCTAATTCCCTTCAGAAAATAAAAATCCAAAGTAATGGCTGCAGCTATTTGTGGGGGACATAAAAATTGATATAACATGTGGTAAACCTCCTATTGGGTATTATTACAAGTGATTGATTCCCCTCTCCCCCTCCAGTTGAGATGGTGTGCTGCTCACTGTACAAACAGCTCCTGAAAAGTCAACATGTTTTACCAGTAAATAATTTACAGCCGCTCTGTGGAAATACAGGACGATATTTTACCTTAAGTGACATTAATTAGGGCAGAAATATTCACCGGGCGAAGAGCCGGGGGGATGGGGAGAAGGAAATTCGGTTCCTTGCAGTTGAAATGCAAATCAGAAGCTCGGAGAGTCACGACCACATTGCTCTTGAGGGAGAAATAATTCCCCACTAAGTAGCAGCTCTGAAATGACTGTAGGATTTTTGGGAATGTGAGCTGGGTTCAAGTCCGTGGCTGTCTCAGCCAGCGGCTGGTTGGAAGGTTTTAGACCTGGTTTTGGTGTGTTTTAATTGTAGGGGTGATGTGTCTCATGGTCTCGGGTCTCCATCCCAAGAGCACGTGGTTATCCTCACCCACAGCAGCAAAACAAGGCTCTTGGCAGGATCAGTGTCGTGGACCTGGAGTTTTGAGGCCCCGTGGTTTGATCCAGCTCATGAAATGTGCATTAGGATCCCTCAGTGACTCCTGGATCGATGTTACTGGGAACTCCTGACCCAAGGGGGGTGGGTTTTTCTCAGAAAGAATTGGTGATTATCCACCACCTTCCATGCCCTGCAGCGTTACAGTGTGAGGAAAGAAACCACACAACCGTGGACTGCTTTGGGTTGGAGGGAACCTCAAAGCTCATCCCATTCCAGTGGAAGGGACACCTTGGACGCTCCCAGGGATCCAGGGGCAGCTCCTCTGGGCCACCATTCTCGGTGGGTTTGCCTCACCTCGCCCCTCTGGGCAGCCCAGAAAGGGGGCTGATATTAAAAATCTCACAAATAGACCCATGAGAGGTGGGCTCTGGTAATATTTCGTAAATTCACAGAGGTTTGAGGGTGTTTTTTTTTATTTAGGGGTGGTTTTTTCCAGCCCTGCTGCAGGATGGAGAGTTCCTTCTGCTGAGCAAAGTCCACGTCCAGGCAGTGAGAACAAAGCCCAGATTTGTGGCTCAAGTCCTCTGTATCCTTAAATCAGTGAAAGTCTGTCAGCTGCAGAGGCTGCCCTGCCTCGTGCAGGAGAGCTTTGAACCGAGGGCATCCCATTTCTGTGTCCTGACACACACAGAGCACGAGATCAGCACACCGGTTGCCTGCCCTGGGTTAAAAACCAGACATTTAATAGAGGTTTTTCTCCTCTGATTTGGAAAACCAGCTTGATAGAACTGTTCTGCTTTATGAGTGTGAACCTGCCCACAGCTATTTGCTGCAGTGGGGGGGGACTTGGCTAAATACATATATTGTTTTAAAACATACAAATAAAAGACATATTATTTTAACCTCTCTATCTATGCAGAGGTTGAAACAATAAAATCCATCCAGCAAAAGAATTAATTATAAACTTGAAGGGAAAAA
>JAWMRA010000056.1:1407208-1426299 GCA_035584735.1 Pseudotriccus pelzelni | reverse complement strand
TGCAGAGGTTGAAATAATAAAAGCCAGCCAGCACCAGAATTAATTAGAAACTTGAAGGGAAAAATTAATGGGGGGGGGGAGAAAGAGATCTGGACCTTGGTTTGGGGAGAAAAAAGCTATTTGAGGCAGGAAGAGCCTCTGAGCTCCTCAGTTCTACAGAGACCATGAAAATCACCCACCTGGTGTTTGAGTTGCGGGTGGAAAGGCCTGGAAATCAAATTGCTTGCACAGAGTGATTTTGGTCGTTTGATAAATGTTTCCTAAGAAGTTCATAACATCTCTATGTGAGATTTGCCCCCAGATTTGCTGAATTCAATTTTTACAGATCTCAAATTTCAGTGTTTGGCGCAGGAAAAAAACCTGAAGATAAACTTTCCTTTGCTTTGTATGTGGGGATTTGGTTTATTTTGGAGGTTGGTCTAATCAAGCAGTATTATTACACTCTGAATCATCACTTAGAAAAATAGGGGGAAAAAGAGCTTTTTCCAAGACTTTTTTCTCCCTCACTGTCACCACCTCGTTAGTACTTAGAACAAATAAAGACATTTACCTCTAATAAAACTAATATGTCATTGCTGGAGAACAGAAGGCTCCTTTCTCTGGCAATTGGGAGGCAAGTTGATGCCATGTAATTTTCTTGCAGGCATCGTGACTAATCTGGGCTGATTTACTTTGGGATTTCCAAGCTCTTAAAACTTCACTCAAAGACAGATTTCACGTATTAGACATAAATTAAGCCCTAATATCTTGAAAACAAACAGAAACTAAGCGAAAAAAACCCCGACTGCGGCTGGTGCTAATTGCAGTTCAGAGCCCTCCTATGTCGGCACTTTGTGACTGGGAACTGCTGGGTTTGTACATTGGGGTGTTGGAGGGGAAATGTTCCCGCTCCCCCCGCAGAAGTAATTAACATTATGAGTGATTGTATCAAAGATCTGCTGAAACTGGCAGGTTAATTAAGGGGCTGTGCTGTCTCTCGATGCGGTGCAGGAGCCTCTCCCCTCTGAACTCAAGCGCTCAGGGACCTGGGGAGGGGGGACTTGGAAGGGAGGGGAACATTTTGGGGTGATGGAAATGCTGACAATTCGATTGGGGCCCCTTGGAGTCAGTTCTGCAGGTTCCTCTGGGCTGTCTGCTTTCAGTTCAGTGGCAAGGTGCTGGCTGGAACAGGAAGGTCTGAATCCAAACCTTTCAGTGGGAAGTATTAAACGTGACAACGTTGCTGCCTTTATATTCTGAATTTTCGCTACGTACAAGGTGCTTAGACTTCAGTGCTTTAACATTGAAATGGTCTTTAATGAGCTGCTCCATCATTGATGTCACTAAAATATTTATATCATATATTGTTACCTCATAGAGAAGGCGGTTCAGAACCCCTCAGGAGCTGCTGGGTTAGGGCAAATAATCTATAATAAATATATATATTATATAAACATACAAAGCAAATATATTTATATATAAATATTTGCAAGTAGATATTTATTATATATAAAATGTATATGCAAGAAATATGTTTATAGCTTTATTCCTTCAAGACAAGCTCTTCAACCAGCACCTGGCATTGTGCAGAGGGAAATCAGTCCTGCCAATTAACTGGAAAAAAAGCACTCTGCCTAATTACCTTCTAACTACCCATTCCCACTTAGTGTCTGCACATCTTGGGGCTGCTTATCCCAGTTGTTCAAACGTTTCCATGCAATCCTAACCCCACTTCTGGGCTTCTCCTCCAGCACCTTCAGCACATTTGGCCTTGCAAAAAGTGTTGTAATCTTTAATTTTCTCCTTTCTGATCTCCAGTGCTCCTGGTTTCCCTTCCCCTGCCAGCCTGGTTTTCCTCAGACACCACCCTGAATTTTCCTCAGCTGAAGAGGAAGGACGTTGCCATTTTCAGCAGCATCACCACAGTCTTTTTGTGATTTGTTTCTTTTTTTTTTTTTTAAATAATTTCTTTCAGGGTAAAAATTAGGCTTAAAAGATCCCTGATTTTCTCTGGATGGGTTGGATCAGTTCCTTTTCAAGTCCCTCTTTTTTTGACGGTTTCCAGGTGCATCCATTTGCTGCTTTTTGATCCTCAAGTTCAGGAACTGTTTTCCATCCTCTGGAGCTTGTATGAAATAAAGATGCAAACACCATAATTCTGCTTATGCACCAAGACAGGCTGGGTTTATGATCCAGGCACCAAATTGGCATTTGATTTTGGAGAGGAAAGCCAGAGCTCTCCTACACAGAAACCTCTGTGATACCAACAAAGCAATGAGACTGCGAGTTTCAAAAGAACTGAAAAGCCTTGGCTGTGAAAATTGAACTGAAATTGGGTCTCTCTGGGTCTCTCAGACAAACCCTTGGGTTCTCGAAAGACAAACACACACAGCCTGGATTTCTCGGCGTCTCGGCCATTTTGCTGCCCCCAATCCCGAAATCAGGTTTGTGCAGGAACACCCTCGTGATATCGTGGATCCATGGAGTCATCAGAATGTTTTAGGAGCTGTTGGGATCAGGTGAAATCTTCCCCGTCAGAGAGCTCTGGCAGCAGAAGCTTCGGATTTATTCCAAAAGGATAAAGACATGGATGTGTTGCTGAGTCAGTCCGTGGGCAGCCTGGTTTCTGTACGGGGGGAATAAGCTTTGGGCTGGTGTTGGGGTCTCTGAGGTGTTTGATTTCCTGCAGGTTTGAGCTTTCTTGTAGTGCTTTGGTGAAAACACACAGGCTTGGTTTGCCTGGCACAGCCTTTGCCCGAACATTTGGCACCGCCTTAGCGAAGCACAGACATAACCTGAGTTCTTCTGCCACCTTCTTGCTGTGTAAGCAGAGCCTCTGCCGGCCAGGAGGCTTCTTTCCCTGCCTGTGAACGCCGAGATTGCATTTTATTGTTGGGAAAGGCGATATTTTGCACCCAAAAGCACCTTTAGATCTTCGCCTGGTCTCAAAGTATTCACGTTCCGAGAAAACCCTCCGGAAGGAATCAAAGCAGCATTTCGTCATTTCACAAAGCAGGAGAGAGAATGTCTCGGATTTTTTCTCCTCTTTTTTTTTTCCCTCCTCCTCTTTTCTGCCAGCATGAAAATCTGTTCCTCAGCTTTGTGTTTTCCTTGCCCTCACTGAGGACCTTTCCTTCGGTGCCGGTTTCAAAACCTTGACAGCTCGTTAGGAACGGGAGAGGCTTTGCATGATCAGAGTGATAATTTTCGCGTGGCTGAGAGTAAGTTTGGGAGCATTATTTATTCAAATTCCGAGCGTGAAGGACCACATGGGAAATGTGGAAGAGCGCCTTCCCTAAACGACAGCTTAGGGAGAACTTTGGATTGCCCGAGACAGCTGCATCCCGAAACTTAATCTAATTACTGGAGTGTGCTGAGAAATGTCACCCTGAATCAAACTGATGCCATCCCGCACGCTCAGGGGAAATTCTGACTTACATATGGCTGTGTTTGGGGTAACCTTTCCCTTCCAAACCCGGCGGGGGGCTGGCTGCTGTCCTGTCCTTGCTCTGTCCTTGCTCCGAGCTCTGCCCGCAGCTGAACGAAGTTCCGAGGCAGCCCTTTGCCTGGAACACGTGGCTCCTCCCTGACACACAGAGCCACACAACCCTCCAGGCTTTGTTGCCTTTTCCAAACCTCCCACCCTTCCAAGATGCTTCCCTGGGGATGCGAAGAGAGGGGGAACGGCTCGCAGAGCTCTGCCACCCCGGCACGCTTCTCCTCTTCTGTTGCACGTGAACACTCTTAGGATGGCTCCAAAAGTTGGGTTTCTGGAAGGCCTCATTTTTCAGCTCATGCCAACAGATCTGAATATTCAATCAGATGGAAAGCAGCAGCTTGAAAACATGCAATCTGCTCCGAGCTGAGATGCACATCTGCCCGACGGGCTCTGCAGGCTTTGGCTCCCGCTAAGGCTTGTTTGAGACAACAAAAAGAGCGTGTTTTGAAAGCTCTCAATGCCTTTTTTTTTTTTGGTTTTGGCTTTTCCTTTTCTCATTTGCGAAACGCTGAATTGACTGTGCTGAAGCACAAGCAGCTTCTTGATTCCCCACAAAACCGGGTCTGATGCGATGTAGAAACGCTGGGGTTGTTTTATCTGTATTGAACGAGCGTGTTCCCAGCCTTTGGTTCCGACAGCACCTTCCCTCCTGAGGCACACAGATACCACTGCCTTGTTCCCCAGGGAATTCTGGCAGTCAAGGGCACGCCCAGCAGCTCAAAGGAATGATTTCCAAGACACCAGTTGAGCAGGCATTGGGGAAGAATATGCAGAATATGGGGACTGGTTTTTGCCAAGCACAGGTAAAAGCTGCCAGGCTCTGCTGCAGTGCCTGGGAGGACCCACAGCCAGCAGTTTGGTGATCAACACTTTAGGAATAACATTTGGGTGCAGCAAGGAGGGAGCAGACCTGCATTTCAAGCCTATGGGCCGGCCTGGTGTTTCCAATCAAAGCCTCCCTGAAAAACGGAACAGGTCCAGAGGTGTGTGCTCAGACTGTACCCTGGGCTGGTGATTTTGCTGCAGTGCCTGGTGGATGTGCCTCTTGCATAACTGAATTTGCCCCATGGCCAGAGTCCCAGGGAAAAGAAACTCTGTAGAAACACCTGGTATTTGGATTTTTGGTAAAACAACAGCTGGGTTTCTGCAAAGCTCTCACAGCCAGTCCAGGGGCCGCTCCGTGGGCAGGTTTATACCCAGTGGCACTGGTGGATCCAGGCTCCCTGTGCTCGTCATTGCTGCCATGATGACACTGCTGGCTGGTGCACACTGTGGGCTGTGCTTTTGTTGATTTGGATCGATACCAACCACTGAAGGCTCCAGCAAAGCTCAGTCCTGGCTGTGACAGTTTAGAAACCTCATTCTGGGTTTTTTTTTTCACCTTAATTGGAGTAGAGACAGACAGTGCTCGCCTTCCACGGCACCTGGGAAGGAATAAACCCACAAATATATTTGTGCTGCCCTAACCCAGCAGCACACAAGGGGCTCTTAACTGCCTCCTCCACGAGGTTCCGCATCTTGGGGCTGATTTTCCTTCTGGCAGTGAAAATTTCGGATAAATCCGCTCACAAATTGAATGAGCACCACCAAAATGCAAACTGGAAATCAAAAATGAATCAAACTTCCACTGCTGGGGGAAGTTTCCAGCTCCAAGCACGGAGCCCATGGCATTGGATGAGTGATTAATTTTCACACCTCAGCAGGTTACAGAAGGAGGAGAGAGAACGTGGAAGTTCTCTAATAATTTTCATAAAATCTGGGGGGGGAGAGGAGGTGTTTGCCCAGCTGAGTGTTTTGCTGCCCCAAGACACAGCTACAAACCATTACCTGGGCTCTGAGAAGGGAAGATCTGAGGTGTAACCACGTGGAGCCGGGACCAAGGCTGAGATTCAGAGATGCCTAAACCTTCAGGTGTGTTAGTGGGGTTCCAGGAGCAGCTGCATGTCTAACTCCATGCAAATCACTTTGAACATCAAAGACATTTATGTTCCTGACGCCTCCTGGGCATAAAAGTGGCTTACAAGTTAGGAACCTGTGGAATGTTACGGGATATTTGGGAATCTAGAGCCGTTCCTGTATTTTTTCAATGTGTCCTTCTGCATCTTTCAGAGTTGAGATGCTTTTCGAAACCGAAGAACGTCCAGTCAAACCCCTCTCTGAGAAGACCACTCTGTGATAATATTTATACTGCCTTTCATAAAAGCTTTGGGATAAAATGCATTCAGTACATGTTTTGTTGTTTCTTTGTTTAAATTCTATTTTAATTTATTTTAAACGAAGTGCTGCCAGTAAGTTGCCCAGTTCTGTCCTCAGATCACTCCCCCTGAGCTTCCCTGAGCTCAGCTGACAGGGTTTGTCTCCAAAGGCTCCCTGAGTACGGCTTGGCAAGTTAATTCCTTCATTTAAAGACCAGCAACTCTGGGCACTGTTGCTGCTTGAAGTGCCCAATATGCAAAAGATCAGACCTTAATTATCAGTCTCTAAGCACCCCTGACTCCTGTTATCTGCTCCAGGCATCACTCCTTCAGCACAGCTCTGACCTTGGCTCATTCCACTGATAACAAACTTGGGAAGCTGTAAAAAAAAACCACCAACCCTCAGTGAATATAATTAACATCTGCTTATTAACAAAATTCTTTATGAGAGGGCTGACTGGAGCTGGGATCATTTTTGCAAGGGAAAACCTTGTCTAATTGTCGAGGTGCAGCTACTCCAACCTGCTCCAGAGCTTGGTGGGTGCCGGGAGAACGCCCTGGGCTCCATCCAGGGAGCTGTGCTGATCCACAGCAACGTCCTGCCAGCTCTGAGGGTGAATTCCTGCCTGCAGGGCAGGGTCATCGACAGCCCTGCCTGCTGCAGCTCCCCTTGCAGCGTTAATTATGCAATTCTCCCAGAGCAGGAGGCTCTGTTGACTTTGAAGATAAATTAGTTACCCTTGCACTTGCCATTGGCCTGGCCCTGTGCTCCAGGATTAACTTGTTCCCCCCTCCCCTCCTCTGCCTGGATCAGAAAGTCAATTAGCTGGTTCCTCATCACACTTGAAATCTATAAGGGGAGAAAAGAAAAAGTCAAACTTTCCTCAGGTTTGCACTGGAGTTTAACCAAATTTCTCTCTTGTAACTTCTCAGCTCAAGGTGAGTTTTTGTCTTCCCTGTGACACTGGGAATCATTTGTTCAGTCTGGATTGTCAGCTAAGGCTGCTTATTTTCCAGATTCTTGCTGGTTTTCTGTGCTTTCAGGTTGGAAGAAAGCTTTTATTGTTTCTGCCTGCATGAAAATACAATAAAATACATAAAAATTGTCTTGCACGAGAATACATTTATGTGAGTGAAAAAAACCATCGGGACAAATTAGGCCAACGTGTACATACTTCTGGGTTAAGAGTTGCATGTGACGATCTTGGAGGTTTTCCCAGCCCCTCTCCGTGGCCCTTTGGGGATGAGGAGCACAGAAAAGCCTGTGGGTTCTTCCCTCCAGGATGATTGGGAATGTTTTTCCAGAGCACAAGAGCGGGCCATCCTTTGTAAGCAGGTCGTGTTTCTGAAGGGATCCCAAAGGGCTGTGGCGAGTTACTGAGACCTGGACATCTTCACCAGGCACTGATTGGGTTTGTTTGTTTAGAAAAGTCTTCCTAAAAACAGCAGATTTTCCCAGAGACAGCAGGGAAATCCAGTGTTCCTTTTGCAGGCATCCAATTCATCTGCTTGGTTACAATCTCGTGGGAAAAGTCTGCTCCTGGCTCCTTTCCTTTTGCTCAGCTGCCCAAAAAATAAGCCAAAGCCTTGGGTTCCTCGCTCCAGGATGACTGGCAGGGCTTTTCCAGAACACAGGAGTTCTAAAGGTATCACAAAGAGTTGTGATGAGTTCCCAAAATCTGGGCATCTTTACCAGGCCCTTTGCTGGAATTGGGTTTGTGGGTTTAGAAAAGTCCTCCTGAAAACAATGGATTTTCCCAGAGACAGCAGGGAAATCCTTTTCCTTTTACAATCCCGTGGTAAAAGTCTGCTCCTGGCTCCTTAATAAACTCCAGCTCCCTTCCCACGAGGTGACAACTTGCTGAATGAAGTGTCCCAGCTCTCAGGGACTCCTTGCAGAGCCTTATCACGAGATCTGCAGTTACCACAGCAGGGATTGAACACAGACAAAATGTGCTTTCCCCTCGTTCTGGCAGCTCCAGGGACTGCACCGTCTTCCCTCTCTCCTGCCAAGTACATTTTCTCTCTTTTATTTTAGTGCTGTTGAAACAATTAGATTTTGATTCCTAAGATCTCCCCACCTCTTTCAAGGTGATTGCAGCAGTTCCCACGGAGTTCACCTGGAGGTGCAGCTTCACCTGGAACACGATCGCTGGGTGGGCTGGATGATCCCCAGTTTCTCCAGTCACTGAAATTGGTTGTCCCAGACCAGATTAACTCCGTCTCACGTGATCTCAGCCATTCATGCAGCCAGCCTTGCTCAGGGCATCAGCTCTGCCTCTCATCCTCAGCTGGCGACTCAATTCCTCACGTGCAGCCTCCCAGTTTCACCCAGTCCAGGAGTAAGTGCAAAGGTTCCTGTGCCAGAAGGTTTCTTCTGGACAGGTGAGTTCATCTTGCCACAGTTCTTGCCTTGTTTAGTCACGGTTGTTTTCAAGTTCTCTGTCTTGGGGCAACTCTTTTACCTCTTTCCTTGGCCAGAAGAAAAATAGAAGGATGGGGGAAGTCAAGTCCTCACTAAATTGTGGTGTTTTTGCCTTCCTGCAACAGCTGAAGAGAATTTATTCAGAATAAAGAAAAAGGTCACCAAGGTGAACTAAATCTTTAGATGTGGTTAAATCTTTCAGTCTGGTTTTCTATTCCTTTCTATACCCATGTGTTAAGATACTCAGGAAAAGAGCTGGCAAAGTAGGATGCAGCCTGTAGTCTCAGTGTCAATACAATTGTTTTCTGGTTTTTTTCTGCCTCTTTTATCCAATATGATCTAAGCAAATGCTGCAGTTATTTCCCATTACATGACGCTTTCAGCTTGACCAGTGTAAGGGAAAAAAAAACCCACACAGACAAACCCTGGAATAGGAAACCTTTGAATTTGATATAAACACCACTATAAAGATGGTGCAAAAAATAAATGTTTCTATTCCATTTAATAGCATGGTATTAAACACGCACTCTTTACTGCAGGACATAAGTCTTTTGTATATTCTTTATTTACTGAACTGTTCTACCCCCTTTTTATTTGTTTTGGATTATGTTTTCAGGTGCCAGTTGTTTTATGATCAGCCCATAATTAGAAATTTGAACTTCTCTGCAGCTGCAGAGAAGAAAATATCAAGGAATAGCTTTGAGGAGCGAGTTGTTGAGCAGCTGTGGAGTGGCAGAACAGAGTCTGTGCAGGTTGTGACCCACCCAGGAACCCAAATCCCACCTTCTGAGCCCCATTCACAGAATGCTTTGGGTTGGAAGGGACCCCAAAGCTCATCCAGTTCCAAACCCCCCCAGCGACACCTTCCACTCCACCAGTTGCTCCAAGGCCTGTCCAACCTGCTCTTTCTGGTGTCTCAGCCCGCCGAGACACTTCTCATCAGTATTTCCCACTGGATTTTACCTTTTTAGTGGATTGAGGCCGATTTGGGTTCCATACTTGGTGTTCTGAGCTTGCACTGTCAGCAGGGCTTTGGGGGCCATCCGGACCTCGCCCCATCCGAGCTGTGGAAAAGCTGCTGAGCCTCGAGCAGGGACTGAATCAAAGCCAAATTCCCAGGCCCAGGAGGCTCATCCCTGTTTAAACAAAGAGCCACAGCAACCTGTGTGGATCTGCTGCTGCTGAGGAGCAGGAAATCCGTCCTTCGGAACCAAACCCAACAGGCAGATTGGTTGTCTTCCCAGAATTCCTGATTTTTTCCAATAAATGTGTTTTCCTCCTGTTGGTTGGCTCATAAAAGTGCTTTGCACGAATCAGGCTGAGAGACTTGAGGGGAATAAATCCCTTGTCATCAGCTCAGCGGGGCGAGTTTTTGCCTTCAGTGGCCACTTTCAGCCATCCTGATTTTCCAGCGGAGTTTAATTTCTCTACTGAGTAAATAACAATCTGGATTCAGCCCAGTACCTTTCCCCATGGAAAATCCTGACCTCGATGCCTTTGCAGAGAGGGGAAAACTCTGCACAGAGCACAAGTATGGAAATAGCAACAACTGGGGGATTTTGTGTCCCAGCAAGGAAATAGGAATAAATAAGGATTTTTGTCTCCTGGCAAACTCAGATCATGTAGTTCCTGCATTCTTTGCTCAGTTCCTGTGAGGTGAATAAGGCAAATGTGAAGAACTTTGAAGAGAGCTTTAGAGAGCTAAAATACAAGGGCTTCACTAATTTTCAATTGATTTTCTTACAAGTTGAAAAAGGAAACCAAAATCCCAGGAAAACCCCACAAAGCACGCACGGAACTTCCCCCCCAGTAAACAAAAACCAACACTAAGATTTCCAAAAAGTGGTTTGGATTGGGAGGGACCTTAAAGATTATTTAATTCCACCCCTGCCATGGGCAGGGACACCTTCCACCAGCCCAGGTTGCTCCAACCTCGCCTTGGACATTTGCAGGGATCCAGGGGCAGCCACAGCTTCTCTGGGAATTCCGTCTTCAGAGGGAAGAATTCCTTCCTCACCATCTTATTTGAACGTTTAACCTGTGAGCTGCTTCTGCAGTTCCTTTCCTCGCAGTGACTGCTTGCTTCCATTTGGAGGCTGCAGCTGAGGAACGAAGCTTGTTTTCCTGGATTAGCAGGGAAGGAATTCGGTTTGGCAGCTCCTGGGGCAGAGCTGACACCCTGGGATGGAGGGAGGGAGCAGTCAGTGCTCACTCAGCAGCCCCCACGACCGGGATTTTATACTGGAGCACTTTTTCATTCATGTAAAGTGGAGCACTTGGCTCTGTGTGCAGCAGTCAGCCCTACCTGCCTGTTTCCCCAAAACTATCTGGTTTTAATCATCTGTAATTATTAAAATGTTATGCTTTTTGATGGTAGATCTGTTCAGGAAAGCCAAGATGAAAGTCAACGGTGGCAACGTTTTTTTTTCAGTTTATTCATAAGGCCTCAGGAAACTAATGAGATTTATTCTGTGAATTAGTTTATAATTGTGCTTTAACTGCACTGTGACATTTAATAATGTCAGAAGGATTTTGCTTTAGGCAGAGTGATTTCAGCCTCTGTAGAAAATTAATTACCACTTTCTGAATAAACCACTTTTGTGTGTGTGTTATGTGTGAGCTGAGCGGTATTTTCAAGGTTAAGCTGCTTCCTCACGTTCCGAGGAGGGAAAAAAACCGCGCAATGAAGATGCAGATTGAGCTTCCTGGTTCGCAGACAGGCAGCTGTGTCAAGTGTTCACAAATCAGGTCCTATTGTTGTTGTGGGGGTTGTTTTTCATGTTCGTGTTCCCCAAGTGCCCAGGCCTGGCTGGGGGAGCTGCAGCCAAACCTGGCGGGCTGTGAGAGCTGGGGAGGAATTATTCCAACATCAAACCTAAACCTCCCCTGGCACGGCCTGAGGCTGTTTACTCTTGTCCTTGTTCTCTTTCAGAGCCTTCTAGGAGAACCCAGATCTCTGTCCTGCCCAAACATCACCTCAACACACACAACCTAATTCTCCCTCTCCTTGCAAACATTTCCAGTAGCAACACAAGTCCAAATTCTATTTTTATAGGGGAGCTGGAGGAAAAAAACCCCAGCTACTGAATTAACACATTTTATTCCACAGGATCAGAGTTGAATATTTAATTGTTTGGAAAGTGTGTATCAAGCTAAACACTGAGAAGGCTTCCTTAAATGTGGTTCTATTAGGAAAAAATAGAAAGAAATACTCTGAGGAAAAGCTGAAAGCTTGATATGCAGGATAACTTCGAGGGTGCTTAGACGTGTGCATTAGATTGTGGAATTAAGAAGATGGAGTTGCTTGCAAAGATCAGTTCAGAGGTTCGAGCTTGGAAGTGTGTTTAGAAATACCTCCCTTGACACCAGGGGCTGCTGCAGTGGAGGCAATTGCTGCTCTGCTGTGGTGTCAGGATATTTCCTCTGGGCTGTGGGGGTTGTTGCAGCAAGGCAAATTAATTCAAGCTGCCCACATAGCAAATCAGCTGGACTAATGCCTTCCCAAAATGACAGCTGCATTTACATGCCTTTTAGCCAGATCACTTTCCATCAGATCCAGTGCTTAGTGAAGTCCATGAAGGGAATGGCCTTTGCTTTAAAGGCAGTGGAAATGGAATTTTTTGAGATGTATTTGTCCATAACTCCACGTACTCCAGGCCCTGAAATTCCTGCAGGGTTTCAGAAACTTTCAGGATTATCAGTGTGCCTGTTTCCCTTTTCCTCTGGTTGCTGTTCCCATTCCAGCTCCCCAAATCCTTTCACTGGGGCCGGAGTGAGGAACTCCTTGGTGATCTCATCCATCAGCAACCTAAAATTCATTGCAGGCACCCAGGCCCCTAATTCTCATCATCCCATAGGTGTAACAGAGCTGTTCAGTACAAAGCTCAGCAGGAAATGGCTGTTGTCTGAAAACAAATGACTGAGAGTGGGGATGTGCTGGGATAATCTGAATTGATCTGTCTCTCAAAGAGATGGTGTTGAAGAACAAGGACAGTGGAATGGTGGTTTGGGAACCAGAGATAAGCAAAGCCAAGATAAAGCAGCTCAAGACCACACACCAAAGGGGGATTGTCTCTTATTTACCCTGTTTTGACATTTATTGCTCACCATTCAGCCGGTTTGGGGAGTTATTCCTACCCTGCAGGTGGGACTTCTCTTATTTCCTCCTTGCTGCCTTAGGGGAGGAATTTGAATGATTTCTCCCCAAAACAATTGGGCCACAGCCCATCATCCTACTTATTATGCATGTTCTACAGTAAGTCAGGTCAAAATAACTGACTTATCTGCACAGCTGATCTGCAGAGGTCACTTCCAGCCCCAGCCCTCCTGGGGTTCTGGATTGAGCAGTGGATTCCTCCTTTCTCGGCCCTTGCTGATGCTCTTCCATTTCACCATGAGAAGTCACCTCTAAACGCCTGCCAGGCCTGGTGGAGCTCAGGGCAGGGGAAAAAAGAGCGAGAGTTGGCTGGTGAGTGTGTAAAATGGGCTCAGCAAAAAACCCAGGAGCCATTCCATGTCAAACACGTGCATCACTGCTCCCCACACAAGTTAGACCCCACCACTTTCCTTCAGTGCCAGAGCTCATCAAGAGCTGCAACATTACCCAAACTCCTCAATTCCTCATTAACACCCCACCACCACCACTTTAAAACTGATGATTTCTCCCAAATCTTTAATCATTGGAAGTTTCATTATAATAACAACTTCAGGGTGCTTCCAATTAACTGAACAATAACTGTATCTCGGGCTAATAAATGTTCAGCTGCGGGCCTTGAATTTATTAGCCCAGGAAAAGGGTTATTGCCTCGTAAACAGGACGCACCTCCAGGTGATTTAGTGACTCGAGTTTCTCTCACCCTTCATCAATCGAGCCCAATAAACAGCTGAGATGAGAAGGATATTAAAAGTGTAAACCCCAACGACAACAAACTTTCCACTGGCAATTACTTAATGACAAAACCGTTAATGACTGTTGGAGGAGTCGGTTCACAACGTCGCAGAGCGAGCTGAAGTTGTCACTCAAGGAGTTCACACAGCATTAGCTCACTTTTCCTTTCTTATGCCAAGAGTTGAATAAATAATTGTGATGTTAATTCAGTGCCTTTGCCACGAGCACGATGTCCTACACCGGGTGTTCAAGGACTGCACCTGGGGACAGGCAAATGAACTGGGGGTTGCTAATGAGGGTAAGAGCCTGCTCCTCTCATCCGGCGGAATTCCACGGCAGGGTTCTGGGCTCCTCATTTTCTCCGTAGTTTTTTGAATTCTGGGGAGAATATTACACCAAAAAAGGGGTTTTTTGTATTCATCCTGAACTTTTCCTCCCGGGTCGTGCTCAGGCAGCAGCTTTTGAGGGGGAGGATATTTTGGTAGTGCTTGATGCTTCTTAGATCTCTGGTTATTTCAGTGTGGTCCTGTTTTCACATTTATTTCGTTCTCCTTGTTATCTGGGGCTTTCCTGTTGCAAACCAGGGGTTTTGTAGCCCTGTGAAATGCTGAGCCAAGGGCATCAAACATCCTGTTGCTGAAATCAAACTTTTTACATGGTTTAACCTCTCCCTGTAAGGAAGTTAAGGGCTGTGAATCCCACCAAGGATATGAATGGTTCTATACTGGGTTTAAATGCTCTTATTTAAGACCTGCTCTTATTTCATCCTAAGGATTTTTATATTTTACAATCTAATTTGAGTTTCCCTTCTTTGTTTTTCTGGGCTTTTTGAGACCTCGTATGTTGTGTCTTATTGCAAGATGGGAACTGAAGGCCACTGTTGAAAGGGGTTTGGGCATTCAGTGTGTGGAAAAGTTGATGGGATTTTCAGGAAAGTCACAGTTTTAAAAAGGAACTTTGGTTTCCATGAGATTCAGAAGCCTCTGTGAATTTGTCCCTGAATCATTTCTGTGCCTCAGCAAACCTGAACTTATTCCTGCCCATGGAGAATAAATGATACATTTCAGAAAGTTTCATTAATATTGATGAGCTTTACATATGGCTAGTTAGTATTCAAAGTGTTTCAATTTGTTAAACAGAGGGAGTTTCAACCATTAATTATGTTCTGGCCATTCAATTTCCATCAAATTGAATAAAGCAATGTGTTGGAACAGAATGATGTGTTTGGACCAAAAATATCTTCCCTGTTTCTAAGTGGAAGCAGAATAAAAATGCCTTGCTCAGCATTCCCCCCCCCCCTTTGCACGGCCTGTATTTCTTTATTTTGTTTTGCTGAGGTTATATATAAAAAATATGTCCAAAAGGAATGTGGGTGGGCTTTTGAGTTGGAAATACTGTTTCTGCTTGCTTACAGAGGTGGAACTGAGGGAGGCAAGGGCTCAGCTTTACAGGAATGTTTAACTTCACTGCCATAGGAGCCACAGGATGTCACCTCAGGGTAAAGTGATACCGCCCATTCTTTACATCTTAGCAATTAAAGTAGCTTCCAAATAACACTTTCAGCAAAATCAATCAGTTTAGCTTGTTTTTCAGTTATTAATGAACTACTGGATGAAGATCAGCCTGACATGGGCCAAAGCAACGGGTATTTAAGGCACTGGCAGGTTTAAGGTTCAGGCTCCTGGATCACTTATGCACTCCTGGAGAGGTTACTGTGAATTAGCATTTTATGGAGAAAATGATCCTTTCATGTTTTTCTTTCCCTGAGAAGATGTCACTTGAGAGGCTCAGTAAATTCTTCCGGTCTTCTGCAGTTCCTGTAGCATTTCCTTCTGCGGTGTCTGCCGTGAGCCTGCAGTGAAAATTCCCGTCCTTCCTGTGGTGTGGCTGCGCTTGCCCCAAAACCTGCCCCTTGCCCGAGGCAGAGGGGTGAGGCAGGGAATGGATTTCAGAAGGATTTCTCTCCTTTCAGCTCCAAGGCTGCCGTTCTCCATGGCAGTCAGCAGTGCTGGGAGCTCAGAGTCACCCTGACATCAGAAAAGCGGGGCAGGATTGACTCAGGGTGGGCTCTGATTGCTGGAGAGCTCTCCCAGTGCACAAATGGCCCAGTACAAAGGGCTTTCCCTCTTCAATTATCCCAACACATTGCACTGCCAGCTCCAGACTCCTCTTTTTTCTCATGTTCCCCCCCCCAGTTCACAAGCTCTCTGTGTATCAGTCCTTAGACTGGAGCTCAGTAGAAGAAAAGGGCCCAGAAAAAAGGCATTTATTGCTATTCAGAAAGCAAAGAACTGGAAATAACTGAGCATCCCTGCTTGGAGCAGGGGGTGGATCAGACGACTGTGTGAAGTCCCTGCCAGCCTTAGATCCCTGTGACTCCACAAAATGGCAAAGGATGTGATGTTGGATGCTTGAACTGGAGGGAATATTTCTTTCTTTGCTCACACTTGGTGAGTTGTAGCTCTGCAGAACAAGCAAAGCTGGAAAGGCTGGTTGTTGATATTAGCAGAGCCACTTTTTTTCCCCCACAGTTTATGTGGGCTGCTTTTACCAGAACAAAGCTGAGGCAATTACCCAGTTTCCTTTTCCCCTGTCTGAGCAAACAGTTCAGGCTGTTTGGTTTCACGAGTGGTGTCAGCACAGCTCGGGGTACAAGAATACTCTCTGCTTTTAATGCCTTTATGTTTTTGCTGCTTTCAGGACTGGCTTGGAATGAGTTTCACAGGCTTTAAGGAGCCCTCCTTCAGTTATTCCTGTTTTCTGCAGCCAGGTACCTACACAAGACCTGCAGTCAAGCAGCCAGGTATGGCTTGTTTTCTTCAGAGAGGTGGATTGTGGATTTGAAGAGCACAGATCTGAGATCTCTTTGTGCCATGTAGGTATCTGGGAGGCAAGAAGAAGAGTTAAATTCTGTGGAAAGGTCGTGGTTGTGTTTTGGTTCCGTTTAGAACGGAGAGATGAGGCGGTGTCAGCAAGATGTGCCAAGTTGGGAGATTTCTCTACAACTTTCAATTCCAGCTCCTTTCTGTGGGAGGTTTAGGGTTTGGGACTAAAAGAACCTTTCCTTGGTATGGGCTAAAACTTGGGGTTTGTGACAAGAAGGAGCAGAATCAGGTGATGCTGCTGAGCTGCAAAGATGCAGGGCTTAGCCCAGTGTTCAGGAGGACATTGGGAATGTTCCTGTTGGTTTAAAAAGCATCAGATCTGGGTCACGTCACAATTATCTGACAACTGAAGGTTATCTTTTCATTTCCACGCTGATCTCACTTGCAGAGGTTTGTTGCAGATCAGAACCCATCACTGAGTGGACCCAGGAGATTGTTTTGTCCAGCCGGTCCTTCAGCTCCCCGACGTTGCCTCGCCAAGAAGCTGCAGTTCAAGTTCAGCTCCTCTTGCCAATTAATGTCTTATTGCAACAGATGCCACGGGACAGGTAAGATTTTGGGAGCTGGGATGGAGCTGACCTGAGGTTCTGCAGTGAGGAAAGGCAAGGCTGGAAAAGCAGGCCCCTCTTGGCCATGGGCACACAGAGACATTTATCTCCTCTAAGGAGTCTAAGGAAGCGACGGGAGCCGTGAAGGGCTGCACTGTATCATCATTAAAATGAAGCACCGCTGAGACAGTTTGGGCTAAATCTGAGTCCGCAGACAAAGCAGGCAGCCTGTCATGACCCACTTGGGAACGCACAGGGAATGGTTTTGAAACAGAAGAGAAGGCTGTACAATCACTGGCATCCCTAAAGCGGGATAATCCCTGGGCTTTATTACTGAGTAACTTTGATGTAGCCTTCAAACAAATTTGCATCTTAATACCTAATTCTCTGTATTTCCTCTTTGGGGTAATCCTCCCTTTTGAAGCGTGCTTTGGTAGCTGTAGCAGTGTTCCTCTGATGAGAGATGGGATCAACAACTTACAGAACAGTTCAGCCAGCAGAGAGACCTGGGGGAGATGGGGCTTGGAGAGATCTGACGTTTAACTGGTGCCTCCAGACTCTCCCAAAGAGAGGATTTGGCTGGGGAATGTTAAACAGCTGTTTGTGTGATCACAGGGAAGGCCCTCAGCAGCTCTGCTGGGCTGGGCTGTTCCTGAGGGAGCTTTTCCAGAGGAAGGGAAAGGGATGCTCAAAGGCACCACTGCTGAGTTTTGACCTCCCCTGCAGGGGAAGTTCCAGGCTGGGAGACCTTCTGCCCCCAGGGAAAGGACTATTTCATATATTCCGGACTGTTGCTACTCAGTCTAGAAAATTCTCCTGTTCCTGGTCTGAAGGTGCATTTTGGGTTTATATATTTATTTATTAATATCAGCAATGTCCCCACAGTGACTCTGCCCAGCTTTTTATTTGTGTGCCTCCCTTTTCCTCACGAATAAAATCATGTTATTGATGGCTTTTTAACGGACTGTGGCGTCCAGAAATACGAGGCAGTACAAGGAAACAAGAACCCTTATGGGGCTCTTTCCCTGTTAATGTGATTTTTTTCCCTAAGAACATGTAACTTTTTCACCAGAACATATTTCCAGTGGGGTCCAAAGCCAAGAGCAACTTGGAGTTGACCACGCTGGTGCAGTGATGTAATTTTTGTTTAACACGCAGAGTGTCCCGGAAGCCACATTAAAATATAAGATTTACTGCTGAAAGTTCTAAACTTTCCTCCACAGACATCCACTCTGGTATCAATCGGGGTCTTGGAGCTGACATTTGCTTCTGTGGAAATTGCGCATTTTTCACTCTCAGGGTCGGCTCTTCCCGAAGGCAGAATTTGCACCAAGGAATTTGTCACTCCATTAACGGCCCATAAAACAAAGTTCAGCGCCCCCAGCTCTGCCAAATCCCCACTCAGGGCTGCGCGGGAATCGATCCCTTGGTTTTATCTGCGGGAAAGCTCTTTAAATCTTAAAGAACGCGGGGAACAAGAGATCAAGGGAAGCCTTGGGAAATGACATGCACGGTGGGGCAGTTTGGAGCGAAACCAGTGCCAGGGATTAGGAAATATGGAAGGGCTGGCTGGAATTGTCCTGGAGTGCTGAGTGTGCTTGTCTGAGGAAAACAGGGAACAGCTGGGCTTTTCCTGACAGTGAAGAGGACAGGAGGGATCAAGAACCCAATCTGAAATCCCCGATTTATCAGGATCCTCCCTAAAGCTGATATCAGACTTTCATTTTACTTTTTAAAATTTTATGGCTTGTTTTTGTTCAATTTATCTATTTATTAATATGTCTGGGTTTTTTTATTGATTTATTTTCTATTTATCTGGTGTCCAAGACAAGAAATATTTACGGGGCACAGGAGAAGATACAATTGTTTAGTTTCTGTTCGCTGTGCATCGTAGAACTGATTTTTCCTCTTTATTTTTTTGGCTCTTCCTGGTGAGTCGAATACTCAACCCTTTCTTCTGGAGAGAATTAAACCAGGGGGATATCTGCAAGCAGGAATTACAGAGGTGTGGGATAATTGCCTGGCATTTCCATCCCCTCTGGAAGCAGGCTGGAGCTCTGGGGGAAGCATATTGTCCGATCCATCATCTTCCATGCCGCGTTTTTACTCCTGGCAAGGGACATCCATCATAGGGCTCAGCAAGTTTCAGAAACAGATTCTCAGCCATGGACAGATGGTGTTTAAGATGCCTGATGAGAGGGTTGACTTTCTTCAAGTGTGGCAATGTCAGGAGAGGAAGCAGCTCCTTGAGTTGTTGTCGTGTTTTCCAGGAGTGACCAGAGTTGGGAGCAGAGCCTGGAAAAACATCCCACGGGAGGAGGCAGAGTGGAGCCATCCAGCCCTGAGCTGGCAGGAGGAAAGGCTGGACCGCTGGGATTGTTCAGTCTGGAGAAGGGAAGGCTCCAGGGTGACCTAATTGTGTCCTTCCAGGACTGAAGGAGCTGACAGGACACACGGAGAGGCACCGTTTACAAGGGATGGAGGGACAGGACGCAGAGAATGGCTTCAAACTGCCAGAGGGCAGGGTTAGGTGGGATGCTGGGAAGGAATCCTTCCCTGGGAGGGTGGGAAGGGGCTGGGATGGAATTCCCAGGGAAGCTGTGGCTGTCCCTGGATCCCTGGAAGTGTCCAAGGCCAGGTTGGAGCAACCTGGGCTGGTGGAAGGTGTCCCT
>JAWMRA010000056.1:1387676-1407108 GCA_035584735.1 Pseudotriccus pelzelni | reverse complement strand
GTCAGGGGTGGCCTTGGCAGTGAACTCAGTGACCTCAGAGGGCTTTTCCAAGCCAAAGGAGCCTTTGGATCTATCCCGTGAGCCAAGGACTCGCTGTGCCAACCTCCCCTGGGAGAGGAGGTGGCTCCCTGGGATGGAATTTCTCCCTGGAAAGGGTGGTCAGGCCTTGGCAGGGGCTGCCCAGGGAGGTTTGGGGTCCCCAGCCTGTGAGGTGCCCAAGGAAGGGCTGGCTGGATTAAGGGCAATTGGATCAGTTTGCCTCGGCCACCAGGGTGGCCCCGTGGTCCAGATGGCCAGGGCTGAGCGAGGGGGGAAGCAATGAAAGCATTCCTGGCCGTGGCAGCTGCGTGTCTTAGAAGAGAGTCTCAGAGCGGCTGAAAATGGAGATTTCACACCGTGCTCCTTTTCGCGTTGAGGATACAAGGGTTTGGAGCTGCTATACCAGTGACTTTGATTGGAATTCAGGTTAAGAAGAATTCAGGAAGCAGGAAAAGCTACTGAATGCATGAATAGAGACATGCTGGCCTGTGGGTTTCACGTTGCTGGAGGCTGCTGCGAATTTCACGCCAGAAGAAGGGACCAGGAAGGGCAACACGATGCTGCAAAACAAAAACCTCCATCAGCACTGAGACCATGGCAGTGCCTCAGTCCCATTTTGTCTCTGGCATGTGTTTATGATCCAGCCTTGCCCAGTGAAACACAGGGATCAATTCCACTGTATCCCTGCACTCCACTTACTCTTCCTGATCTTCCTGGGCCAGCATGGGAATGATGGTAAAGCAGAAATGCGTCTTGTCCTCATGGAGGGCTGTTGAAACCCGAGGTTTGGAAGAGGGATTTTTATTTTTAAACTCTAAGGCTGCAAACAGTACGGAGTTGGACTGGTTGGCAGAAAATGTGCAAACTGCTGGAAGTTTGGCCTTTCTTTGTTGAGAGACCTGTAGTTCAAATGCCTTGTGTTTATCCAGCCTGGGGAAGAGAAGCTCTGGGTGACCTCACTGAGACCTCCCAGTACCTGAAGGAGACAGGAAAGATGGAGAGAGACTATTTAGAAGGGCCTGGAGAGACAGGACAAGGGGGAACAGGTTCAAACTGACAGAGAGCAGGGTTAGATGGGATAGTGGGAAGGAATTCTTCCCTGTGAGGGTGGGGAGGGTCTGGGATGGAATTCCCAGAGAAGCTGTGGCTGCCCCTGGATTCCTGGGAGTGTCCAAAACCGGGTTGGAGCACCCTGGGCTGGTGGAGTGTCCCCTGCACTCTCCTCAGGGCCCAGGACCAGCTCACCCCCCCAGTGAAACTGGGCTGGAGAGCAAACCCAGCACCACCAGCACAGCCCTGTGGCCTCTCGGCCTGGATCTGCATGTCAGGTTAATTAGCTGACGTTTAATTAGCTGCAACTGAATTGATGTGTAGTTTCTTATTGCTTGACCGGAGCACACCAAGAGGTGCCCTTTCCCTGTCCACTCCTGACTTCCCCTCCCTCAGAAGGTGCTGGGGCTAAATATGAGATCTCCGGAAAGGGCAGGAAATCAGGAGTCATTTCCACATCTATTTTAATTTATGAGGAACAGGAGACCCTTTGACTTAGAGGACATCAAAGCAGAGCAGGTTCTGGCCCTCCTGTTCAGAGCTGCATTTAATTACTGCTAATAAATGGGGTGACTTGGGGTGAATTGTTACTGATGAAAAATAGCAACTATTTAGCAGAATAATAGTAAATAAAACTAAAGCCACGTAGTAACCAATAATATACGGATGAAAACCAGCCTTCAGCTCTGCCTGATAGCCACAAACCACCCCTAGGAGTTTTCCACTGGTTTCCTCCTCCTGGTGACAAAATTGTTTATTTCTTCTTTATACAGAGTAATAACGTGTCCTAGCAGGAATATTATTTCCTTATTCTTGATCATACAACCTTCCCATGACTAATTAGACATCCAGCTGTAAAAGTGCCCACAATTACAGATGTAACAGTCCATGTGTGTGTGGTCTGTTCCTTTAGTCCATCTGACCAAGGCCAAACCACTTTTTCCTGCCCAGATTTAGGAAGTGCTCAAACACAGTTAAGGAACTGATTTTCTTCATTGCTTTGCCCCATCATTCTTCCTGCCTTGGGGTGATAAATTATGCAACAGCCACTCAGAGCATCTGAGACTCTCCCCTGTTTAATTTGCTCTGAGGAAATCACCATGGCAGTGACTCCAGGAGCGGGTCTGCAGCTTGATATATCTGTTAATAGAGTCACACTGACAATATCTCCCATGCTATAATTGATTGGAAAAGCAGCAATGTTCCCAGTGTGGTCTAGCAGGTAAACATGCAATAAATTAAAAAATACAACGGGGGAGAAGAGTTGCCCAAAGGATAATAAACTGAGGTGATGCACAAAGCACTAAAACCCAAGGGCTTATGCAGCTGTAACCGTTCAAAAGGCACTTACCAAATTACAGAAACTAAACAGGATTTGGCTGCGTTAGCAGGAGGTGGGAGAGCTCTGGGGAAAACCCAGGTGCTGCAGATGCTTTGTTTCAGCAGGTGCTGCTCATTCTCTAAATGGGTATTTAATCAGGGCCCCAGGAGGGGCTGGAAGGGAAGGGGAGTTGAGGGCTGGTTGTGCTCGGTGGTTCTGTAGGAGTGGCTGGAGAGGTTCTGCTGCCCATCAGGCTGGAGGTAATGTCCATTCAGATTTCTTAAATGTCTTGATAGTTCAGTAAGAGAGAGGCTCTTTCTGCTGTGCCCTTGCAGGTGTTGGTGTCTGGGGGTCCGTGGTGAACCAAGCCCGTCCTCCTGCCTGTGAGGTGCTGCTGATGATCTGAAAACTCTGTTTGGGCTGGAAGAAGGGCCTTGATAGTTGTGTTGGAAAAGGAGCATGTTGTGTTGTCTTTGGGGTGCCCATGGGGGCCCCCTGTTGCTCATTGAGGAGTCACTGTAAGAGAAGAGGTGGTATGAAATGGGAGGGTGCCTCTTGGTCAGCAGCATCTCAAGATCCTTTTTGCTTCCCTTGCTGTGCATCAGGTCTGTAGGAAATGCCTTTTAAAAGAGCAGGAATATTCCAGAACCACCCCTGCTTTCCCTCAAGCCTGCTTTGCACCCCTTTTTACAGCACTGAAAAGATGAGGAGGCATTCTCTGTGTCTATAATGATGTTAGAATAGGTGAGAGTAAAATCGGGTTCTTCAGATCAGAAGGTTTGTACTCTGACCTGTCCCTGAGCTGCCAGGCGGGCAGAGAGGATTGTCCTCGTGCTCTTATCCGTGTTTTAGGCCCCTGGCTCATGCCCTGCTGGCCAGCAGCTCAGTTGGCAGGGGCATCTGCCACCCTGTGTCTCCTTCTGAACTGGGGGGAGATGGGGAGCCTTACTGAGAGCGTTTCTGTCAGTCAAAGGATGAGGAATGTCATCCCTCTCCCCATCCCCAGCAGCATTCCAGGAGCATCTCTGGACCTGTTCTGCAATATTTTGTCATGCAGAAGTGCTGCTGCTTTTCTATTTCCGAGCATAACCCAACCTTTGCCGCCTCTCATCCAGCAAGGCCCCTGTCACTCTGTAAAATCTGCTTATGACAAAGTGGCACTAATAAATCTTTCTGCCACCCAGCCTGATTTGTGATGGGTTCTTGTCTCGGGGCTAACACGGGGTCAGCGCTGCTATTTCAGGAGCCTGGGGGATGCTGAATTAAAGCCCTCCAATCCCTCCCCCCATGAAATGGAAACTGTTTGCAACCAGCACTTCTAACAGGCCCAGAGAGATCTCCTGCTCTGTTTTTTCTTGGTTTATACCCGTGGCTGAGAAGAGAACGCTGCTCTCTCAAACACACGTGATTACAAACGTCCTCTCCTTTCATGCTTTAAGTAAACTTCATTTTGTGTGATATTTGGTGCTATTTCAAATGTATGAGTTCCTGTGGAGATCAGGAGTTGCAGAATAGACTAAAATCTGGTCCTGCAGTGCCCCTCCATTGTGAGGAGCTTGCAGAGGAGGGCGGCAGCAGCAGCATCTCGGCTGAATCGATCGTGGGACTGGGCAGGAATACAAATGCTGCAGGAGCCCTCCAGTGAACTGCAGCTCGGGATGGAGGGAATAGAGCTCTTGGATTCCTGCTTGGGAAACTGGATGTTTTGTGTCATCACAGGGGAAATGTGTCTCCATGATTCATCCCTTCCCTTTACCGGAGCTCCATATTTTGTGTGACGACTCTTCCCCGTGCGCTGCTCCAGCCGAGGTTAAAGGGCTGGTTGAGGGGTCCCCTCTGGGCCCCCTGGTTTTCTGTGGACAGGACACCCAGGGGCCCTTGCTGTGGAGCAGAAATGGTGCTGCAGGGACATTGCTGTGCCTCCCCCTGCGATGGCAGCTGCATAAATTACAGCCTGGGAAGGACAAGGCACCGCCAGCTTCAGCTGCGCTTGGGGCTCCACTGCTCCAGTTCTGATGGATGGGCATGTAAATCTGCGTGCCAGGGAATTAAACCTGTGTCTGAGGCTCGGGGTGAGAGGGAGGTTGGAGTATAAACACATAAAAAAATTGCAATAAAGTCTCTAGAATTCCCTGCATTTGAACCACGCTGGATCTCAGCTTGGCGCTTGGAACGTGGCAAGATGTTTTATTATGGTGCGTTCCCACAAGGTGAATTAAAGTGAGGATTAAAAAGCCCGTATAAATCAGACTTTATAGTTGCCTCAACCACCTGCAAACTGTTGGTACTTGTTTTCAAAATCTGCCATCATTCTGCTGTCAGATTGATTTTGGTTTCATTAGCAGAGCTGGCATTGCCTGTGCTGGCAGAATCCGCTGGCTGCATAAATTACTGTGGGCAGAATTGTAAGCAATGTCTTAATTTTGTCAACAGCATTCCAGAGTGCCAATGATCCCCTTTAGATGCACTATTTTTAATTGTCTTGGCTGGATGTGGGTTTTTTTCAGCAGATTTTACCTCAGTGAGAAATAAGAGTGACGTGAGCCTGTAGCAGTTACAACAGACAGGAAGATGCTGCGTGTGCGATCCGAGCAGAACATTTACCAAGGGGCTTTGTAACCAGTTTTTGATTCAAAAGGATGACTTTTAAATACTGAGGGGAAGTGAAGGGTCTTTTGGTGGCCCTGTGTAGCACAAGGATAGGATATCTATCTATCTGTCCAATTTACATATAGTCCTGTTTACAGGAATCTCTTCTGGGCAGAAAATACGAATGGAAGGTGATAGTTTGAGCTTTGCTTGTTGTGAGGGATTTCAGTTTTGGCTCCCAAAGCTGTGGGAGTGCTACAGGAGATGGGAACTCTGGGTTGTGGAGGAAGAGGTTGGTTCCCCGTGGCTCCATCAGCAGCTGGTTGTTTGCACAGATGAGTATTTTGCAACCTGGCACAAAGTCTGAGCCTCCAGCACATCATATGTGACCAAACTCAACATCTGGGGTGCTGGGCTTCACCTCCCCTTAAAGTTTCACCAGTGTTGGTTGGGTAAGATCTAACAGGAACATCATGGGCTGCACAGTCTGTGTCACAGGCGTTGGAATGGTCTCCAAATGGTTCTGGGTGAGTGAGGTGTCTGTAAATCTGTAATTAATGAACATCAGAGCAGCTAACACCAGCAACCAGGCCTGTGCACTGTAAATCCTGGGGAGCACGTGCTCAGGGAGTCACTTGGAGCCACAATTGATTATTTTACACCTGAGGGCTTGATGTCAAAGGGACCTTTTTTTTGCTCCTGGGTGGTGAGTTAATGTGGGCAGAGCAGCGAGATCCGCGTTGGGATGGAGGGAGGGTGGTGGTGGATGGGTTTGTTGCCTTGCTCATTCAGAAGCACCCTTTGTCAGCAGTGCTCTGTCTGTTCAGTTTCTCTGAGAAACCAAATTTGTTTCTCTAAGAAACCAAAGGGAGAGCCAGGGAGTTCCTGAAAGCTCTTCAGGGCTGTGTGCTCTGCTCCAGCCTCTCTGTCCTCTCTCCCTTCAAAGCTCTGGGCTGGCATGGCAGGAGAAGCTTTTCCCATCAATCAGAGCTGGATTCTGGTTGCCAATACACAGAGAGCCAATTTAGGTGTCTGGTCTAAGTCACCCCGAGGTTAAAGCCTGCTCTAAATCCTATTAAAGCCAATGCTAAGACCCCATAAACTGAACTGGATTTAGTGTAGATCTCCTTTACAGATTTCTTCTCGTATCTTAGCACATTTATAGTTTTATTGGCCAGTGGGTACCTTTTGGATAGGCTGTAGTTGAACCTGTGTGGTACAAGCATCCTTATTCTCTTAAATTTGAGTGGAACGTATAACGTGCAGTCTGGGAAGGCAAATGGTGTGTTGGCATTCAGGAAAAACAACCTTTAAAAACGATCTGCCTCTTTTGGTAAGCGGGTTGTTGTGTTTTATGTCGGGTGCTTTGTAGCAGTCCTGCTCCTACAGCCAGGTTTTGGAATTCACTTTAACTTATGAAAGATTAAATCAGTGACAATTATTACACTTCTGATACTTGTTATGTGAACTGCCTTAGATATCACACTACAGAAACCTGGCAAAAGCAAAGCTGAAATTTAATAGCCAGGACGGGGTTAACTTTGCCCACAGGATAAATTTTCTATCATGCAGCATCATAAGGTTGACAAGGGTTTTTTTTTTCCATTATATTCCTGTATTTCCATTCAGTTCAGTAGAATTAGTCTTGCTCCCCCCAAAATTGAATAAATTATTTTGACAGTGGGCCGAGCTCTGGGCACCCTTTAGTTGGCACTGCTTTATTGAGTGAATAACTGTACCAGGTTTGCCAGTTGGAGACACGTCCCTGTGTTTGTTTAATCTTGAAAGGAAGTGCCCACCAATGTGACAGAAGTCTTGGCACTTCAAGTACTTTTCAGTCCCAGTGATTGATTGATATGTGACTGGAGGAGAAGTGATTTGGTAACTCCATCCTTGATAAGCTCAAGAAATAATGAGTAAATCACTCATTATTGGCTGGCCTGTGATTTTTAGGATTGGGGTCGTGGTTCAGGGTTTTTCTGGAGTGCAACCACAGCAAGATCAACACCCCATGGAAGCAAAGATTGGCTCTAAATCTTTTGCACAAGCTACTGAGCTCAGCAGGACTCCTGATGTCAACTTTCTCAGAGACCAGCCTTCTGTGAGCATGTTTTATTCATTAACCTGGGAACCTTGTGAAGAAACAAGTGACAGCAATTATTAAACATTTGCTGCCTTTAATTTATCCCCCTGAAATTCTGCTGTGGCTTAATAGGCAAGGAAAAAGTTTGCAAGGTGATGGAGCAAGACTCCATCTGTTCAGACAGATTAAAGGAAATGGAGGACAACTTTTAAAGGATGAATACTAAAGGTATTGTTATTGCTCTTGCTGAGCTTAATTGCAGAGAATAGGGACCGATAAATATGTCTCCAGGACACATTGATTGCTCTCGGAATGCATACATCTATTTAAAGGCAAAGTCAAAGATGTTGCAGCCGGATAGGACCCATCAAACCCGGCATAAACCTTGGCCAAGTGAAGAGGGTGGGTTGGTCTGACATTCCGCTCGGGGGTGCTTTCAGAAGTCACTCAGGGCGTCAGGTGGGTGACTCTGTGTGTTCTTCTCCTCAAGGGCTGGGGTTGAAGGGGTCTCTGGACATGGTTTAGTCCACCCCCCTCTGGCTCAAAGCAAGATCTAAAACTAGAACAGGTTGCTCAGGACCACATCTATTTGGGGTTTGAAGGTCTCCAGGGACAGAGACTCCACAACCTCCGAGGAAAACCTTATTCCTGTGTCGGAGGACTCAAAAATAAAAAAGCTTTTTTTCCCCCCCTGTGGAATTTGCTGTGTCTCAGCTCGTGCCAGTTGTTCCTTGTGCTGTGTGTGGGCAGCAGGGCAGGATCAGGCTCTGTCCCCTTCACTCCCCATCAGGAACTTGGGCACACTGAGGGGATTCCCTGAGCCTTCTCTTCAGCCTAAAGTGGTGCTGCAACCTTGGGCCTCTCCTTGTCTGACAGATGTTCCAATCCCAGAACCATCTGTGTGACCTTCCTTGCCACTTGTTTTGTACCTAACGAGTAAAAGCTTGGATTTGGAATATTTCAGGTTGCATCCAGGCAAGTAAGTTAATTTCCCAGCTGGCTTTTTCTTGTCTGTTTAAATAAAGAAAAATCCAGAAAGCTTTGCCAACTTATTTATTTTAAATCAGCACACTCTGGATGCCAGGCAGGGAAGAGTGGAAGGCCTGAGAAATTTTCATGTGGGGAAAAATGAGATCTGAATAGATGAGTTAATCCAGATCCCCAAGCAGTTCAGCCTTTGAGGATCCCAGTTAAATTAATTTCCAACTGACGCTTATTGATTAAAAAAAAAAAATCCTTTCAAACTTCTGAAGAAACTGTCTTTAGTCATTGAGACAATTTGAAAACTTCTGCCAAACTCACAGTAAACTCTCAGTTAACCTGTCACTGTTCCAAAGAGTGAATTCAGCAAAAAAAATAATGAATTTCCCTGCTGAGACCAATAATTAGAGCTTGTGCTGTGTTTATAATCACTTTTGAATAGGGCAGTAAGTGTGTGTATTTTAGCGGAGTCATTTCACCCTTTTCATGGAAAAAAATAGAATAAAATTAGGGTTGCAATTGTGGGTTTTATTTTCCTCACAGGTTATCTGGGTTTTGCTCCCCTGCAGGACCCAAATGCCCTGAAGACACACTGGGTTGCTTATCCAATTATGGCTGCTTTCCTAACTAATAGTTTTTAGATATTCACTTTTAATGCCTTTTATGCCTCTTGAAAATGCCAGCAATATTGCTCATAAATCACTGTCCTTTCCTTCAGCTCTGCTGGATTAATATAAATTCACTTTAATTACAATTCTAGCTGGAGCAACTGCCTTTAATCCTACCTGGGTTTGGGCTGGGTATTTAGTGCAGCTCATTAAAGAGCAGTGGTTAAGGCTGGTGTCATTAGGTGGGAGATGGGATCCAGGGGAAGGGGATTTCTGTGCTGTTGGTGGGTTTTGCAGCTTTCCTTAAGGAGCATTATTATTTAGGGTGGGTTTCTTTTTTTTTTTTAATCTGTGCGGATTTCTTTTGGTATTTTCTGCTTTAGCACCGTGTCAGCTTCGGACATAAATTTGGAGGTCTGTGTGTGTGTGTGCTAATGGGAGTGAGACTCCCACTGCCTGGAGTGTCAGAGGTGTGGCAGGGAATGGGTTATATTTTGGATTATTTCAGGTGGGGGTCAGTGTTTGGTGGTGGGAAGAGCCCACCAGTGTTCGCAGGTGTGGGGTCGAGTCGGCGTGGCTGATTCTGTGGGCTGGGGAGGGACACCAAGCCCCATCTCCTGCATGAAGGGCTCCTCAGCCACCTTGGGCACCCACTGGAGTGTAAATGCCAGCATTTTACCTCCGTGCTGTGCTAGAACACACACAGGGAAAAAAATCAGCTGCGTTGAATGTGATAAAACTGCAGATTTATTGTCATGGGGAGTGGAATCCAAACTGAGCCCAAAGGTGAAAACAGCAGTGTAAACCCTTACGTAGCCCCCTGCCTCTTTAAGGAAACATCTATTTCTTTGGCTAAATATCAATCCAGGGGGAAAAAAAGACCTCTGTGTGCTTCATTTTTCCTTTGCTGATGTCTCGGTGTGATTCAATTCGTGGCTCTGCAAAGAAATATTGCCAAGCAAACCTCCCCGCCCAAGGAACGGGCTGGTGTTCTTCCAAAGCAGCAAGTGCAGCAGCACAGCTTTGGCTCAGCAGAACTAGCGAGAGCCTGGCTCCACTCACCTGTAAAGCACTTTTCCTCTGCCCGGGGCACTCCTGCTAAATGCTGACCACCTTCTTTCTATCTGCTGGCACAGCAAGAGGTGACAATATGAACCCTGACACCTGGGGAGAGCCTGATGCAGATGTGCCATGGACACAGGGGCTCTGCTTCCACGCAGTAATTTCATTTCTGGGCTATTCACGAAGTCATAATTTAGGAGGCTGATGTGATATTTCTGTTGTTTTTGGTTTTTTTTTTTTCTTTAAAGGAAAAATATTGTGGTGACTGACACTTGTCTCAGTTTGCCTCGGAAGTGTCACTTCTGGCATCTGACCAGGCACTAAAACACTTCCTTCTCAATTCTCTCACATTGGGATAAACATTTCTGTGAAAGGCCAGTCCCAGTGGTTTGGGAAGGCAGGTAGTGTTATGGCTGAAGTGCTGTCTGAGCCTCTGGCTTAGTTGTTTTAATTCCTTTTGAATTTTTCTGACACTTGCGATCACCAGAGGGAACTTCTGATCTGAAGGGCAAATAACTGACTTGCACTGATTTTGTACTTGAGCAGGGAGAAAAGCACCTTCCAGCCAGCCTTCCAGATCTGTCTTGAACTGTTTGGTGGCCTCTCTCCACTCTGGTGTTCTCCTTCTCCCTTTGAAGGTGACCCGAGTGCTTCCCCTTGGCCCTCTGTGCTGGCCGGTGGTTGTGCAGGAGTGCCGGTCCCTGAGCAAACCCTTGGGTGGCTCCAGCCCATCCCCAGCCCCAACCAAGGCTCTTCTTTGTGGAGCATTCCTTATTTTCCAGAAATACTGAAAACGGGAAACAGGGCTACTTATGGAACTCCCGGGATGATTTGGGTCGGAAGGGACCTTAAAGCCCACCTTGTTCCAACTCCCACATCGACCAGGCCAGGTTGTTGTGGTGGTGAAAGGCTGAGGAGTCGTTTTCAGGGTCACAAAGTAAGAAGACTGAGAAGCTGGGAATAGGATCCAAGGGCTCTGGTGCCCCATGCCGTGCTCCTCAGCTCCCTGCCTGCTGTGGGGAGCGTGGCAGGAGCCCTGCTGGATTCAGGGGTTCGGCTGCAGAGCAGGATTGCCCAGGAATGTTACCCAAGACCGGTGAGCTGAGCTGGTCCCTCTGCAACAAACCCCATGGTGTCTTCACCCAGGACTGGGCACAAACCTCTGTCCGTGCCCCTTTGCTCCTGGGCAGCTGAGTGTTTGGGAGAAGGTGCTTTAGGAGCCGTGGAAGGCCCTGTGTTCTGAGCTCTCCCTCTGTGACATTGGAAGGAGTCACTGAGCCACTTAGTTTTTCAGTGCATCCCATAAAATGCAAAGTGTGTTTGATGAGGAGCCACTTACACAGTTCTTTACAGCAGGCAGGCAGAGTTATGAGGTTGGCCAGCAGCTTCCTTGATGAAAGAATAAAGAAGATTATTTTTTTTTCTTCTTTCACCCTTTGAAATGGGCAGAATAAAAATTTTAATTACTTGTTTCTCTATAAATAATGCAGGGATGCCATAGGTTGTGCTTCTACACATGCACACAGCAGGGAGATGCATCTCCAGTGCCAGAAAATTGCTCGAGCCTCTCCCAGGCAGTAAATTTCCCATGTATTTATGGCCAATAGTAGGGGTGCCCATGCCCAGGGAAATTGTGTGTCGAGGTGATCAGCAAAGGGCAGCAGGAAGAGGCTTTTCTCTCCTGTGAACTCACTGGGGTCTCTCCAGGTAGATTTTGCTGCAAAGAGGAAACCCTAAATGATGGAAAAAAATAAAATTTATCCCCTCAACAGCCCAAAGAGCTGCTGGTGTGTCAGAGCCCTCTGTTATCCACAGTCCTGCAGCCATTCCTGCTCCTCCTCATGTGCTTCTTAATCCCTCAGCCCACAGTTCCTCCTTTCCTGATGGTTTGTTACATTTTCAGGAACATCCTGCACTCTGCATTTCTGTTTCTACACCTGTCTTTGGGGTCTGACATGATGGGGAAGTCCTGACCCTCGTGTGGGATGCTGGACTTGGCATTAAACCCTGCTGGGTGTCCTTCCCCCTCCCGAAATATTCCTGCAGAGTTACATTTCCCCGGGGAAGCTGTGGCTGCCCCGTCCCTGGAATTGTTCAAAGCCAGCCTGGAGCAACCTGGGCTGGTGGGAGGGAAGCTCCTTCCACAAAGGATGAGCTTTAAGGTTCCTTCCAACCCAAACCATTCCAGGCTTATTTAGAGGATGAAGTGTGAAGGAATTTTTAGGTGAGACCAGCTGGTTCTTGAATACATGAAGATTGATAATGTGGCCTTTGAGGGAGGAGGAGCTGGGAATGAGGAAGGTGATTGTCTACAGAAATCCATTGCTAGGAGCTCCTATCAATATGGACCGGGTGTTGCTTTATTTCTTCAGAAAGAAACGAGATTGAGTCATATATCAATTAACCTTAAGCCAAATAAGTGGCTGAGGATTAATTTGCTAGATAATACTGGAATCTGGGAGGATGGGGAGGATTTGGTGGGAACTATTTAAAGTATAATTAATGCTGCTTTTAAATATATGTATATATAGATAGATAAGAGAATGAGTTGAAAAATCCTTTTATTAGCAAATGGAACACTTTCAAAGGAAAAATCAGTGTTTAAGCTTCACTTCCCAGCTGCTGGGTGGGGATGTGGTTTTGTGCGAGACAGAGGAGGTTTCCAGAGGTGGAGGGGCACATGCTGGTGTTAAAAAGGCAGGATTTCAGTGCTGAATCGCTGGGTGGTTTTGCAGCTGCCCACGAGGATGCTGATAGTGCCAACTCTGGGGCTCTTTGCCTGCTGTGGGGCCTCAGTGCTTGCCCTCGGAGCAGGATTTGCCCTGAGCCCATTGCTGTGATGCCCTGACCAGCCTCCACTGGGGTCCTGAGCTGCTGCAGTTCCCACTGGATGCTTTTGCTCATCCAGGGCTGAGGTGCTGAAATCACCAGTTCTCTCTGTTTACCCTTTGGGGCAAAGTGCATCCTCCAAAACTGTAAATATTTCGATTGCTAATTTACCCCCTTGCTGTTCAGGGGGGACTCTTTCAAGTGACTGATGGGCTGTGTGATTAGCTGCTCGTAGCCTCCTAATTAGCTGAAATGTCATTTGCTCGTGTTGCCTCCTTGCATGTTTTGCTGTGTGTTTTCCCCGGGAAGGGAAAGCACTGGAAATGATTGGGCTGCAGTGGCACCACTGAGCCAAAAGAGCTTCTCCTTTAGCTTAGCAACCTGTTCAAAGGACAGAAAACAATGACAGCAATGATGTGCCACCCTTACTTCAGTCCTAACAGCACAAAACCTGAATCTGGGTCTAATTTCTGTGGCCTTGGAGAGTCTCGGAGGTCCTGACTCAGAATTACCCCCATGGAGAGCTCCCCCCTCTGCAGAGCCCTCCTGCCCTCCAGCTGATCAGCACTCCCCCCTAACTTGGTGTCACCTGCAAATTTGCTGCTGGTTGGCTCCTTTGTGTCCGGAACGCTTTGATCAGAGCTGTTATACCTCAGTTTCTGTTCTCTCAGTACCTGCTCTGGGCAGAAGGTGCTGCACACGAATAAAGCTTGAGCAGGGCACTTCCAACAGGTGGGAAATCCTCCCCACCTTTGCCGTGCTTTGACACCACAAGTGAGTGGTTCTGGAGAAGCCAAATTACCAGAGATGTTCTCTTATCACCAGTTACATCACAAGGAGTGGGACAGTGTTTCTACCCATCAGTAGGATGCACAAGTGCCTCCTCCTCCTCCTCCTCCTTCAGATTCCTCTCTAAACTGATTTCACAGAGCTCAATACCCTGCACTTTAGTGATTGGAAATGTCAGAGTGATTAGGGAAAGCTGCATTTTGCAGGTGCTGGAGTGTGCCTGTGGCTGCACAGCCTGGTAAGAAGTTTCAGATTATCTTAAGCTGCTGAAACGCAGAGTTTTTAACCCACAAACGTGACATTTATTTCTCTTGTGGTGCAGATTATGGAGGAAAATGACCCTGCTTGGCTTCCCCTGCTCTTCAGTTCTGGGCTCCCAGCAGTTTGAGAGAACCCAGCCCGTGACATTTATTTTGGCTGTGAAAAATCTGCCTCAGAGTAGCTGTAGCTCAGCATGTGCTTCAATACAAGCAGTGCATAATAATGCTGATGATGGTTTCCTTTTCCCATGAAAGGGGGGGCTTGCTGGACTCTGCTCCACGAGGAGCAGGATGAGCAGGGCTTGGCAGAGTTAGAAACTCTGTGCACAGGCCAACTTTGGAGTTACTGCAGGCCAGATGGAATTTCTGGGCACCTGAGCCTTTCAGGTGCTTTGCAAAGTGTGTGTTGGACACCAGGCTCCTCTTGCAGGCACCCTGGTACCCACAGATGGTTTGCAGTGCTTTTAAAACAAAAGAAAATCAAGCCTTTATTGAACCTCAGATGAATGTCAAGTAAAAACAAGCAGCTTTACAGAGAATTAAGATATTAAAAGTGGCTTCTTGCACCCAGCTGGTGGTTTTATGATGCTGTGTCTGCACCAGTTAAAAATACTCCTGAAATAGCAAGTTCTTGGCCATGCTGATGCTCTTGTTCTGGTTTTTATTTCTTTTTCTTCTTTTCAAATAAGGTTCACTGGGAAGAAAAAGGCTTCCTCTCATTACAGTTGCTGGTGACTTGCCCTTCATCACAGGACTTGGTTGGAGTCTTTGTGGTGGAAGAGCTGATGGAGGAGCTCTCAGGCATGAAGGAGTTCTCAGTATTCAAAATACCAGTATTAAAAAAATGACAGCAGCACCTTTTGTTAAAGAAAAACTTCCATTCTTTGCTAAAACTGGCCAGACCCTGCTCTCCTCCCTCCCTGTGGCTGTTGTGTTGCCAGGCTGCCTTTCCTGAGGATTCTTTTCTGCCTTTCCTTGCACCTTGGCGTCTGTGATGAGCTGACTGAGGATGGATATGTCATAAGGAAAAATAGGCACCAGAAGTCAGGGCCAGAAAGGTAAAGGGGCTCTGGGCTGTGAAAGGAATGAATGTTGAATTAAAGGTTCAATTAAAGTCACTGCTGTAAAATATCTCCCCTCCCACTCCAGCTCTGCCTTTGTCTTGTCCCAGCCGTGACTGGAACCTGCCCGAGGGGCAGAGTCAGGGAAGGAAGAGGAGCTTGGACTGGCTCATTGCTGCTAAAATAAGCATAAAACATCCCATATTTCCCCCCAGTTCCGCTGTGGGGAAAATAAAACCTGCCTGTTTCTCCCTATTTACAGGAGTGGGCTCGTGGTAATGGCTGATTATGAAGTCACTGATAAGAAATAATAGCCTGAGTAGTGCTGTGGGATTAAAGCACATCTTCAAACGGTCCTGTGTGGGATCATTTGCACTGATCTGCAGCCCTGAGATGGGTTTGCATCCTGTGACTGACCAAACGGCGCTGGTTTATTGCCCAAATGGTGCTGGTTTATTGCCCACCCCGTGTGTGCACGTGTATTTCTGCTTGTGCAAAAGCGGCTTTTGTGGTGGTGATGTGGAGCCCGCGGGGCAGGCAGGGGCTGCAGCTTCCCAGGGGCCTTCCCAGGGGGATGGAAGGGATGGAAAGGGATGTCCACACCAGTTCCAGGTCAATAGCAGGCTCCATTTGTGCCAAGTGACTGCATTTGCCAGCGGGGACAGGGAGCTGGGGAGTGCCAAAGGTTAAGAGCAGAGTAGGTGAGGAACTGGAAAAGAGCCAGTTGCCATTTTTCTCTTTAATGAACACCCAGGCCTGAATTCAGGGGCAAATATCGCCCCAAGAAATCACGGTGACAGTTGATTTGCACCCTGGGAATGCAGGGAACTGGGTCATATAGCTCAGGACTCTCTTGAACAAATGCAGCGTGAGATGAATGAAAAAATAACAAAAGAGTTCCTCAGCCAGTTTCTGTGCTGGTAATTGTGGAAATGTCAGCAGACAGGATCAATTCTGCAGGAGAACCAGCTCAAAACATACCTGGAGTCAGTTCTGCCTTGGCTCTCCTTGTGGGTGACGTTGGATGTGCTGAAACTTCTGGGTGAGGAAGTTTTGGGGCGGATTTTGAAATATTTCACGATTTGGAAATGTTTCAGTGTTCATATCAGCAGGAAACAAACACCCATCCTTTCCCCCTGAACACCCTGCTGGGCTGGTTTTTTGGGGGCTGTGGTTGTGCCTCAGTTCTGTGTGGGAAGAGGTTTGCCCAAGTTAAATGAGGTGGGAGAGCTGCTCCCTGAACCCTCCCCATCCCTTCCCAGGCTCTCCCTGAGAACACTCCAGCCTCCAGGAGCACGGGAATAAACCCCCTCATTATTAAATCACGGCTTCCAGGCAGGTTATACCTGCACTTGACCCACAGATTCAGGGGTTTTATTCTAGAAAACCTTCTTTACAGCACAGATCTGAAGCAGCTTCCCCTGATGGCCTTCAGAATACTTGGGAAAAGCCATTAATTTGGAGCAAGGATGACAATTATGTTCAGATGAGAGCTAAAGAGACTCTTGTGCTGCTTTGGTTCATTGGATGACTGAGCTAATGCATTATTTGTGTAGGAATCTTCTTTTTCATTACTGGGTGGCCATCCAGTCAGGACTGTAAATCTGATTAATTTGCAAACACGAAATCTGCAAGGCAGTGCTCCTCTTCTGGCTTTTAAAAAATAAGGAATAATTAGGCTGCAGGAAGTTTGCTGCTCTGTAACCAACTTCTTGGCAGCTCTGCACTCCAAGCTACAGGCAGTGTTTGAAGCCCAAGAAGAGAATATGATGATTAAAAATAAATTCCTTACCTCTTGGATGGTACCAACATGTTTGTGAGGAGAGGGCATCTGTCTCCCTGCCTTATTAAATGAGGAGGAGGCAAAGCTAAACACGGGGGAAGAGCCAAACCCAGCCCCCCCCTCCACGAGGCTTCCACTCGGCCAAAAGCTGCTGTTCTGGCTGTTCCATGGGTTTCTGCAGCTGTGGGAGCATCTGCTGCCACCTCCCTCCTGCCAGGGGTTCCCGGCAACCAGCAGCCTGTCCACACCAATGTTGGACCAGGGACGCCCCCCCTGCCGCGGGGCTGGAGCGGTTGAGGTCCCTCAGAAGGAGGGGATGGGGCAGGGGGTGCCGAACACGAGCCGTGCGCTTGGTTTGGAGGGGGGGGATGAAGTGGGAAAAGGAGTGTCTGTCTGGAGGAAGGGGTTTGATCAGCTCGTGGGATCACACGATGTGCTGAGCTGGACCCATCAGGATCAGAGGGTTCAACTCCTGGCCCTGCACAGACACCCCGAGCATCCCCCCCTCCATGCCCGGGGGTGTTGCCTCATTTTCTAGCTGGCAGCAGATTGACACAGCCTTAACGAAAAAATTAATTCATAGAAAATTCTTTGCCTTTCCATCATTTCAGGGAGGTTTCTTACTCTGAAATAAGCTGCAAGTCACGACACTGAAAGGGCCCAATTACAGAGGAGTGTCTGCAATAGCAGTGTGGCCCAGGAGGACGAGGTTGACTTCCAGTGAAATTTGGAATGAACCATCAAGAACAGCAGTTCAGCTTTCTTTTTTTCCCCCCAGCATTTGGATGCCAGAAATCCACAATAGGGACTTTTTTTTTTTTTTTTGGGAGGGGGATTAAGGGGATCCCTGAGACTTGCAAATTCAAGTTGTAATAGAGTTTTCCGAGAGAACAACTGCAGGACCGTTACAGTTTCTGCTGCTCAGCTTTGATTGAAGCCTCTTCACGTTTATTTTTAAGAGACTCACGAGGCATTTGCGTGTCCCTAAATATAAGTGGGATGACTCAAAGAGGATGCTGGGGTCCAGATTTGGAGCAGTGAATCAGGGAGATGCTTTAAGCTCCGTTAAACCCCACTTGATGTTTGCCAAGTTTCCAACAAATGGAAACACCAAAAATGAGGAGAACGTGTTGTTTTGGTCTGTATTTTTAGGCTGACATATGTTGCTGAGTCTTGCAGAGAACCTCACAGACATGAGAGTGTTTTAATAATTCATATAGATGTGATTTGCCCCACCCCCCCCAAATTTGGACTTTTGCTTTGCTTCTAAAGGAGAGGTGACTGATGGTCCCGGGTTCAACTGAACTGCATTTTGCTGGAGGTATTTACTCCCATTTTTACACACTGGGGTGGTGTCGAAAATCCCAAAGAAGCAGAAGAAAAATTTTTAAACCCCAACCCAAACCCACATCAGTCCAGTTTCTGGGGTAAACAAGCGTCTTATAGAAAATTTCCAGGTGTGTTCATCCTAAATGTGAATATTAAGCTTCTTTTTTTTTTTTCATTTCATTTTCCCAGGCATTCAGTTCTTTTTGCTAAAGCTGTTAGTCCATCTCCAGTTGCATTTCAACAGGTCCCTTCGCCTGCCAGGAACGTTTCAAGTGCAGATGAAAGGAGGGGGCACCAGAACAAACATCCAGCCTCGCTGCAAATCTCCCTCTCTTTGGGAGCTGACACAGGGCTGTTGGGCTGGGCCTGAAATGCGGCTGCTTAAGCTTGAAAATATTATCAGGCCTGTCTTAGGGTTGTGTGGGCACAGAAATACTGATGCAGTTGACTACAAGGGCTGACCAGATCTGCAGTCAGAGCCCGAGGGGGGGGCTGAGGGGCTCAGTTCCCACGCTGAACGTGCCTAACTCGGGTGGATCCCTTAAAAAATGAGCACGTTTGGAGATGTTGGTGCTCGTGTAACTGTGAAGGAATGAAATGATGTGTGCACTCCTTTATTAGAAGCCTTTCTACTCACAGTGCTGCTTAATTAAGATGATGATTTTTTTTTCCTGTGTTGCTCCATGACAAGCTAAAAACCCCTTTACAAGGAGAATGTAGAATGAGCACAAAGCTTGTCCCGTGCAGGGGGAAGGACTCAGGGTACTGAAGTGAGGAGGCTCATTGTTCTACAGGCCCAAATTTCCCAGTTATTACTAATTTACAGCATATGATTCTCATTTTCCTGCAGCCCAGGAGGTGCCTTTGTGGTTCAAAAAGTGGATTTCTCTAATTTTTGAAGCGCTCTGTTCCTGCTTTTCGGGCCTAAGGCGATTCCTATCAAATTTCAGCTGGGAACAGGGTGAATCCAAGTGCTTTCCATCACATCTGAAAGCTTGTATTGACTCTGAAGCTGGAAATCCTAATCAACTAGAGTGCATTATCAAGTCTGATAAATCTTAGCAGGCCTTTTAATCAATACAGCTTGGACTGTGTGCCAGAGCGCAGAGCCAGCTGCAGTATATACGATTTTCGGGAAAGGCACAGAATTCCTGCACCTTTCTTCGGGAGAAGTATCTACAATGTTGTATTACTGCCTTGTGGAAGGGGTTTAAATGACTCTGAGCTTAAATGATGGTGGTTCCCTTCCCAAACTGTGGCCTTTTGCAGCTGTCACAGTCCTGCAGGAAGGAGAGGCAGGTTTTTGGAGGGGCTGTGCTGATTTTTGCATGTGCATGTGCAGTTTTACCCGTGCCCCGTTTCTCCCTTTCCCACGTGCTGCTTTTGTCCATCTGCGTGACCCTCCTGGGTGCTGGGCATTTTGGTTATATCTGTAGCAGGGTGACAAGACAAAAGGGTGAAGATACTGCTTAAGAAAATATAGGTGGAAAAGAAAGAAAGATGAAGAAAGGGTAAGAGTAGATAGAGAGGAAAGATCGCGATGAAGGAATAGTTGTCCAAGATGGTGTTTCTGCTCTTCCCTGGCTCAGGTACCACGAGTATCAGGAACAGGGTGGCAGCAGGAGCAGGGCAGGGATTGTGCCCCTGG
>JAWMRA010000056.1:1357797-1387576 GCA_035584735.1 Pseudotriccus pelzelni | reverse complement strand
GGAGCTCTGACTTTGGGGTGACGGAGCTCTGACTTTGGGGTTGATGGAGCTCTGACTTTGGGGTGATGGAGCTCTGAATTTGGGGTGATGGAGCTCTGACTTTGGGGTTGATGGAGCTCTGACTTTGGGGGTGATGGAACTCTACATTTGGGGGTGATGGAGCTCTGACTTTGGGGTGACGGAGCTCTGACTTTGGAGGTGATGGAGCTCTGACTTTGGGGTGATGGAGCTCTGAATTTGGGGTGATGGAACTCTGAATTTGGGGTATGGAGCTCTGACCTTGAGGTGACGGAGCTCTGACTTTGGGGTGATGGAGCTCTGACTTTGGGGTTGATGGAGCTCTGACTTTGGGGTGACGGAGCTCTGACCTTGGGGTGACGGAGCTCTGACTTTGGGGTTGATGGAGCTCTGACTTTGGGGTGACGGAGCTCTGACTTTGGGGTTGATGGAGCTCTGACTTTGGGGTGATGGAGCTCTGATTTTGGGGTTGATGGAGCTCTGACTTTGGGGTTGATGGAGCTCTGACTTTGGGGTTGATGGAGCGCTGACTTTGGGGGTTGATGGAACTCTGACTTTGGGGTTGATGGAGCTCTGAACTTGGGGTGAAATCTGCAGGGGCAGAGCTGGGGAAAAACACCCATTGTCCTTTGGAAGATGTTGAAGAGGAATCAAAGGGCCACAGGGCAATTCCCTGTAGGGAAAATCGAGCTGTGTCTCGGGGCAGTTTGTTTAAAACAAACTTTATTTGGCAAAGCAGAGACAATTACCTGAAAAGTCTTGGCCCTGCATGGCAGAGATCACTGATGGAGCGTGGGCAAAAGCCCCTAAAACTATTGGCACAGCCCTCAGCCCTCCAGTGTGGGTTTGCCTGGACCCTCTAACAGCCAGGGAAGGGGGGAGAAAGCACAGCTGGAAATGGGAGCCACAGGCAGAGACTGGATGGGGAGGGTTGGAGCTGGTTGGGAAAACACCACTGGGACTTCAGGGGGTGGTGGTTGGGTTTTAGTGCAGAAACACCAGTGGAATTTTGGGGGGCAGTGGTTGGGTTTTAGTGCAGAAACACCAGTGGAATTTTGGGGGGTTCACCTGCTGAGGATGGACAATGGTCATCCCCTCATCAAGAGACTTCTAATTAATGAGAGGGTCCTGGTCTGGTGTCACCAGTGACTTGCAGTTATTTGGCTGCTGGCAGTTAAATCAGATATCAGCATTTATGGAGTATCTGTGAGCGCTGAGGGCCAGGGCAGTGAGAAATCAGGGCAGTGGGGCAGCCCTGCTTTGCTGCTGCACAGGAGCACAGCAATAAACCTGTTTTGTCTGCCTGTTAATCCAGGTAATTCCTTGTGCTGGCAGCAGTGAGAGCCAGCTCACAGCTTGTTGTGTTCCATGGTGCTAATTTGGTTCTCTGTCAGCCCCCTTGCCTGGTCTGGGTAAAACCTGAGATCTAATCTGCGCTTCAGGTGGGTGGAGAATTCCTGGTGAAAGGAGAGGGAAGGAAGGAGGTGAGGAGTGTGAGTTGGTGACCTGGAGCTGTCAGCTCTCCTGAGGAGAGGTGGGTTAGCAGAGCAGGGCACAGGGGGACTTCATTCCTCCCTTGGTGGCAGAATGTTGGGAGCAATAATTGTCCCTGGCATTTCCCAAGCCAAGGCTGCTCCAGCCCAGGGCTCATTCCTGGCTACATCTCAGGGAATGGGTTGGGTTGGAAGGGACCTTAAAATCATCCAGTCCCACCCCTGCCATGGGCAGGGACACCTTACACCAGCCCAGGCTGCTCCAACCTGGCCTTGGACACTCCCAGGGATCCAGGGGCAGCCACAGCTTCTCTGGGAATTCCAGCCCAGCCCCTCCCAGGGAGGAATTTCTTCCTAAATGTTAAAGCTGATTTTTTTTTCTGTACCAAGATCCTGCTGGGGACTTGCTGACCAGGTTTCAACCCGAGCTCCACCTGTCCATCCGATCCAGCTGTGGTGCCTGTTTCCCAGGATGGGCCACAGTGGGAAAGGGCCCCCCCGGCCACTCCTTCTGCTCTCTCCGAGTTTGAACTTTCCTCTCGTGGGGAGACAAAACACTTGCAGAGTTTCTCAGTGATTTATGCTCAGACCTTTTTTCATCAGGGAGCTCTCAGGAATTGTTTTAAGCGCCATCACAACTTGCTGGCTCATTTTTCTCTGGGAAAAGTCGTTTCTAGGAGGCCAAATTGCCGGGCAGAGATACCGGGAGACGGGGGTGTTAGTGATGGGAGAAACAGTAACATCTGCTGATAAGGATGGTGCTGTAACTGTAATTCTTGGTGAGAGACCAATTTCAAACTCTGGTATCTTCCAATTCTCCAGTGGATGAGGTTTCCAGTTCTGTAAAACAAATCGGGGGTATCTTTATTGGGTACTATTGGAGTTTTCTCCTTCAGTGCTCCAGGATTCCTGGGAACTGAGGGTCGAAGTTCTGCAGGCGGGTTTGCATCTGCTCTGTGCTGCTCTGGAATGTGACACAAAAGGTGCATTTCTGTGCCAAGAGATTAGTTGGTGGCTTAGACATGAGGCAGGAATTTTATTGCTGAGATTTGTTTTCTGGGATGTAGGTCCAGGAAAGGATTTGCCAGAGGGAAGAAGGCACCATAACTATTCCATTTGTAGTCTGAGTGAAAATTAGAAAACAGGCTGGGCCCGACTGTGCCTTGAACTCATCTCGGTGGAGAAAGAATTCGAAAAAGAAATAGACTCAGATAATGTAATTACTTCTGTTTGACCCTTGAGTTATGAAGCTCACTGACTCCATCCTTTTTTAATTTAGTTGTGGCAAAAAGAGATGGCCGAGTCCTGATAGCCATTTTCATGCAGACTCTCATTCTGATGGAGAAGCTTTTTTGTAATGCTGAAACCGGAATAAAAGAGTCTCAGTAGAAATGGATGTGAAAGCTTTGGCAATGTCTGTGCCTGCTGCACATTGCAACGAAGATACAGCAGTTTTAGGGTTCCTTTTATTAGCAATAAAGGTTATACACAGGCAGGAGCTGAGTGGGAAACTGGAAGCACAGATTTTAGACACGACTGTCTTAACGCTCATTGTAAACACTTGGGCTGCAACAACCTTGTGTTGGCCTTTTTACGAGTTGAAATTAATTCCTGAAGCTGTTATAAGTATTGTAAGTCATTGTAAGTGTTGGTAACTTGTACACAGTAAAAGCTAATGATTCTCAAATATTAAAATTTGGGTTATGAATAGAAAATTTTCCTGCTGTGGTTTAAATTCTGATCCAGGTCCTGGTCATTACTGACCTGGAGAGCAACACTGCTGTTAGTTCTTGAATTGTCAGACATTGGGTGGTTTGTCCTGGGGCCAGTTCTTTTGAAAATGGGGGTTCTCAGTGTGGTCCTTCGATAGAAAATCCCCTGAAGTTGCAGCAAAATCTGGTTTTAGGACTAAGAAAAACCCACATTTAAAACTCCAGTAAACCTTCAGTCTCTTTTTCCTGATCAGAGGGTTCTCCAACACCAGCACTGCAGCTGATCCTTCCAGGGAGTGCCTTCATTTCCCCAGGAGCTGCTGCCGCCGACGGCCCCGTGGTCCAGATTTTCCAGCAGGAATTTTCTTCCAGGGCCGATTTCGCTTTGGCTGGAAAGGAGGGCGGTTCGGGAGGAGCCGTGAGCGTGCAGATGTGCTCGTGGAGACGGCAGTCGGATGACCCACTTTTGGTGGTGGCATCGAAGTGGTGACGCGTTCCAAGAGAACGTCAAATGCCACCCAAACAGTTACCATAGCGATGATAAAAGGAATTTCATTCCAGTCAATCAGATGAATATCCAGTTGATCCAGTTAATTGCCACCGAGGCACTGTGCGCTCATTTCATGACAATGTTTGGTGACATTCAAGCACAGGGGGTTTTTTTTGGCCAACAGTTTCTTTTTCGTTAAAACTTTGGATTTGAAAACACTCTTGTTGAACACTGACTGGTTGAACTGTTACTTTATTCAGTGCTCAATATTTATTGGTTTTCCCAATCTTCATGAAGGCAGTGGGATATTTAGTGGGAAGAAAAACTTTTAAGAATTGTTTGAAGATTTTAAGCATCCACAATTGTCCACTCAACAGCATTTATTGCTAAAGCTTCACAGAAAACTGACTGGAATGGAGGGGCCATGGTCATTTAAATGTTCATTTCAGGGGAGAATTAAAAAAAAAGGTGATTCAAGAATGCTTTTTAACGTGGTTTGTCCAAAACCCCTGGTGCTATTTTATGCTGGTTGCTCTTACCCCTTGCCTTGATTTTACTGGTTCATGTGAAAGGGCAAACTTAACACCTAAAAAAGAATATAATCCAAGTCTGATGTCAGCCCGGGCCTGTTGCTCAACAGGCTGCTCACAAAGCTCTTTGCAACAACAGATAATGATTAAATTTTCAAGTGCAAAGGGTCTGTGTTTGTGGATTTAATCCAGGAAGTTACAACTGCTGCAGTTATAGCCTAAAGTCAAGGTCGTGCCTTGCCCAGGTTGTCAGGGTTGCAAATCATCACTGGGGCTCGGCTTGCATTTAGATCAGGCTGGGAAAAAACACCTCTAACCGTGGGATTTGCTGCAGTTCTGGGGCTTCTCTGTTCTTTGTCATCTTGGTTTTAACAGGAGAGCTCGTGGAGCTTTAGAACAGCGGTCTGTGCTGTACTGAAACCCGGTTGTATTCCCGGATTCCCAGAAGGGAATGTGTGTCCTGGCACAACACCAGCCCCGCAATGGTCCCGTTTGAGGATGAATCCCGTAAAGCTGATGCTTCCATTCCTCTCAGCCACTGCAGTCCTTAATGTTCCTTATGTTTACAAGCACTGGGCAATTGTTGAGCAGCCTCATCTCAGCTGAAAGCCCAGAAATGTGGGTCTTAATGGAACGTAAAGGAGGGTGATTCCAGGGCTCCAGCAAACAGCAGAATATTTCCTTCAGAAGCGACAGCTGGAACGCAGAACCACTCGAAGAGGTGTCCTTGAAGGCACAACAAGGGATAAAAAGGTGCTGGCAAAAGTATCACTGTGTGTTCCCACACCCTTTCAAAAATAGGGGATTTTCTTAATGGTGGCTACTGATGATAAATATTTATTCCCACTTTGAAAAGGAATGCCATTGCTGCTGTCTTCAGAATGTCCTTGAGTACATTTTAGTGTGACTTTAATCAAATGTCATTTTAACTCTAGTCCTATTCTGCAAATCTCTAGTGAAATTCTATTAATTTTCAATTAAACTTCAAGTAAACCAATTAGCATTTTCATTTCTATAGAGCAACAAAGGCAGAATCTGTAATGAGTCTATCCAGTTGCTCACAGAGGAATAAATGGTCTGGATAGATTTCTCCAGTGTATCTCTCTGCGAAACTTTGTCAAGTGTATTACCTTTATCATCTTCTCCCCTGCTTTAGGCTCTAAATTGGATTTCTTGTGGTGTACAAAACCACACTGAGCTCCTTCTTTCCCTCAGCTGTGTGCCAGGGTTCTTTGTCTTCGCTGCAAATCTTTAATACTGCACCGGGGTGTTTTTATCAAAGTCAAAGCGGTGTCTTGCTGAGGTGGGAGCTCTGAAACCCTCCTCGTCCTGAACAGCTCCAGGGCCTCAGTTTGACAGGGGGCAGGAGAGGAGGAATTTTCCCTTCTCATTCTAAATAGGTGAATAGAAGAGTCTGAATTATCCCAGCTGGAAACACTCTTGGGCCCAGACTGTTTCTGTCTCTACATCCGCTGTTTCATCCCCTCTTTTCCACTTGCTCTTCTTGCTGCCTGCTCCTCGCAGACAGGCGTGATCCCTGCCCTGAAGAGCTTCGTTATAGAGAAGATACAGCCCCTGAGAGGGAATCCTGGAGCTCTTCCAGGGTATCCTAAACTTTCATCATCCCTTCGAGCTCGGAGCTGCCCGTGGTGCTCTGCCCATCCTTTAATGTGGCGCTGACCCCATTCCTGGCCCCCCTGCTCTCTTGCCCTCCCTTTTGCCGGCTCCAGCGCCTCCCTGTCCCCGTGCAGAGCTGCCAGAGGTCAGGAAAAAGCTAATTGCTGGCTTTTGGTGGGGGTTAGCTCCGTGCCAAGCCAGCTGTGTGAAACGGAGCCACTGCAGCCACCGTGCAAGAGCCGCTCAAAGCGGAGCCAAGCCGGGGTTACGCTCGTCCCTTCCGATATCTGTTAAACTTGAAAGCACCAGAGAGTCTCAGCCTGGCTCAGTTCCACCCCGAAGAGAAGCACCGGAGTTCAGGAGCTGGGCTGTGAGGCTCCCTTGGGTCTGTGCTGGGAGAAGGACACTTGGAGCACCTCGGGGAGTTCCTGCTGGGAGATCCTGATGGCAGGGCTGGCTCGGCTGAGCCAGGAGGTGTCCACAGGGCTTGAGTCCGACTTCCTGACTCAAAGGATGGAGTCATTTCTGCTTGGAGCAGAGGAGACTGAGCTCACAGAACCAGGAGGTTGGAGGCTGGAAAAGCCCCCCAACACCACAGAGCCCACCCTGTGCCCCATCCCCACCTGGTCCCCCAGCCCAGAGCACTGAGAGCCACGTCCAGCCCTTCCTTGGGCACCTCCCTGGGCAGCCCCTGCCAAGGCCTGACCACCCTTTCTGTGAGGCTATTTCTGTCTCTATTTCTCCATCCCACAGCCTGTAATTAAAAGGTCGTGATGATTGGCAGTAAATTAAGTGAAATTCCCTGGCTTGAGACTTAGAATCAAAGATTGGGGGGGGGGGGGAAAGTGAGATTATGCTGTTTGCAGGTGCAAAGATAAAGTTTCAGAAGGCCCCTGAACAAGTCTCAGTGGCATGTGCAGGTTCTTGATGCGCTCAGCTCTTTAAAGTTTTATTTGTCTGTGCTCTCAGGGCGCTCAATACTCATAAAGAGGGAAATGTTGGTGTGGCAGGAGGAGTCCTGGCTGTGTTTTGCTGAGCTGGAAGCAGCGGCTTTTTCCTGACGTGGCTCTTGGCCCTGTCTGGTTCCAGCCCTCACAAACAGCACAGGAGTTAAGTGGCCGTAACTTGTAGGAACAGGAGAAATCCTGTTAAACTAAACAGAGCAAAGAATGTGGGAGTTTGGGCAAAAGGAGAGTTTTTTATGATATTGGTTTGATATTTGTTCCAGGCGGGGAGGAGGAAATCCTGACTCCCTGGTGATGCTCCTGCTCTGGTGGAAAACGAAGTGCAGGGAAGGTGTAACCCAGCCTGGAGGGGAGGGGGGGTGCCCAGAGAAAGGCAGCACTTGGCTGGAAACCTGAAAAGCAAAAGCACAGAGCAGTGAAAACACTTGATTGAGCCTTGCTTATGTCCCAGGCGAAAAGGAAGCACCAAAACTGGAAGCAGGGAGTGGTGTGACGGGGGCTCAGGCCACGGGAGACGTGAGGGATTGCTGAGGAACCGACAGTCACTGCCTTGTCCCACCTGCTCCAAGGGAAAATCTGCCTGCCCAGGCATCCAGTTCCAGTGGCAACGTGACAACTGTGGGCAGTGACACGGGCTGAGCATCACAAATCCCTGGCTTGGAGGTTCTGTGGCGTCTCCCGCTCCCGTGGTTTCAGTAATTCAGTTTTGCGGTATCAGCCAAACCACTTAAAAATTTCTTCTTATTGTTAGAAAATACTGAGTAGCCTGATGAGACAGAAGGTGGGGCAGGTTGAGCTGAAGGTGAGGTTTTAAGGGACACATTTTTTTCTGTATTTCGTGGCGCTTTTGCCCACACAAGTCTGTTAGTCCGAGCTTAGCCCACCAAAGTGTCGGACTGCTGAGTCCCGCCCCTGGCACTAAGCCCACCATCCTTCTTTAAGAAAGAAGCTCCAAGAAAATCCCTTTTTCATTTTCTTTTGACACTTTTTTTTCCCCCCCTTAGCAGCAGGAGAGCCTGTGCAGGGTTATTAATGCTGTAGGTTTATTATTAAGGTTGGAGGATCGACCTTGGCTCTGACAAAAAGCCCTTTTCAATTTTCAACCTAGAGGGTTTTTGAAAGTCTTAATATGAATGAGTTTCCATTATTTTAATAATAACAGCTGGTATTGTGGTGTTTGATATGAAAATATGGGTGTCTTGTGCATTTTAGCAGCTGAGCCAACGTGCCTTATGTTTGAAATTACCTGCGTGGTGAAGCATTTTAAAATGCTGGCCTTGAGCAGAGTAACAGCATCGCTGTGACCTCTGGTGTTGGGAACTATTGATAATAGTAATAATAATAATAGTTTGGGAGAGATTTTGTGGTCCCCTGATGAAAGCGAATGTGTGATTGGAGATTTGAATTAATCACTTTGCCCCGGAGTTCAGCGAGATGCCAAAAGGCTAAACGAGCCCTCCAGGGGTGGTGACAAGTTGGTGACAGAAGCAAAATAAACCACAAATGTCTTCTCCTCCTCTGTCTTCACGTTGTTCTGCCTGGGTCCCACGGGGCAGCAGAAGATGCTTTTGATGGAAAATGTGTGGCCAAAGGGCTGAAGAGCCCACAGAGAGCTCCACCTGCACATCCCTCCTCGGAGGTAAGTTCTAGGAACACACCGCTGTAAACCCACTTAATTGACATAATTGAGGTGACAAATTAGTGCCAACAAACCACTGTAATTACAGAAAATCAGCCACTCCACTAATTGAAGTTACAACCCATCAGGAGGATTTATGTATTTAAACACCGCACCAACAGTGATTACAAAGGTAAAGCCACCGAAATGTTTTCTTTCCCTCGGCAAGGGGAGAAAATACGTGCAAGCCTGGAATTGTTAAGGCTCTGGGTTTGGAAGTTCACGGAAAGGCAAGTTCTCCTCATGCTTTTCTTGCTCCTAAAGCAGTCACGGCTCCTGAAAGCATTGGGTGGCACCTTAAAACCCGTGAACTCCTTGGAAGGGAATTTCAGTTCGGGCTGCGGGCCCGTGGAATTCCTGCTCTGGGATTTAAGGGGTTGTGACAAGTGTCACCTGTTGCTGGGCAGTGGTTTTTCCCCAGGAGCACCTGAAACATTGTTTCCTCAGCAGCAGTAATAGTAGTTAATTATCGTTTGACAGGGTTATATATTAATTATTGCCGTGATTGATAATTTTGAATAAATAAGCTCGTCATTTGCATTCCTGCAAGAGGTCTGTGCTTGTCCTCGACGCGAGCAAAAGCGAGTGGGAGCAGAGGGAGCTGTGCTTAGCTGCAGTTATTTTTGACGTGGTGTATAATTATGGCTGTAATTCCGTTTTGTACCTGAGAATGCAGGAAATGAGACCAGTGCAAGCAGAGCCTCTCCTGGACAAGTATCCCAACCTTCTGGAATGTGGGAGATGGAGCTTTCACCCTTCCAAGCAATGTCCTACAACAACATTAAGCCCCTTGGCACAATAAATGGAAATACTGGTTTAAATAAGGGGTGCAAAAGCATTTTCCTGGGGGAATTCCAGGGAGGAAGGAGCTGCAGGGTGAGCAGGAGCTGTGCTGGTAATGATGATCCGTGGAAACACTTGGAAAAAAGGTGCTGGATGGAGTGGAAAAGAAAGGAAATGAAAAGAAAGGAACTGAAAAGGACAAAGGGAAGGGAAGGGGAAGGAAAGGGGAAAGGAAAAGAAGAACTGTGGATGTTCTTTAGTGTTTTTTTGGTTGTTTGTTTCCTTTATTTTTTAGTTTTGCACTGAGGAGATGATGAGTGGACCAGTCCATCCAGGGTGGTTTATCTTGCCGTGGGATTTAACAAGGAGCAGGTTAAAGGCATTAAAAATTCTGTCTGCTCAGCAGCTTTCTGGTGGCTCCAAAGATAGATGGTTGGGTTTTTTTGGGGGGGAGGAAATGCTGGTAAGGGCTGGAGGTGAATTGGTTTTAGTTGCTGATGTCTGATTAGATGTGCTGGGAAGTGCCAGCTTTAGGCAGGGTTTTTTTCTGTAGTTCTGCAAACATCTGTGCAAAGCAAAAACCTGTCAAACTGCAGAGCTTGAAGGGACTAAAAGCCCGAGTAAAACAGGGAGGTTTTGACTGACTTTTGCAGTGGCAGCAGAATTAGGCCACTGCCCAACTCTGCACGAGATTTTATTTAGGACTTCTGAGCTAATTTTCCTGACCTTATTCAGTATCTCATTCCACACCCAATTCCATTTGGATCAGAAGGAGAGTGGGGGCTTTCCAATCCTATTTTTTTTTTTCTGATGTATTTATTAGTCTGGAAACACATCATGATTCTCTTTGTCCTTGTATTTAGCACATGTACTGGGACCTGTCGAGTGGCTCTTGGCTGCACCATTTCCCTCCCTCTGCCCTCTCTGCTGAGATTTGTTAACTTGGAAACTTTTGGGGGGCTCTGTGTTTATTTTGCCCTGGCTGCAGAGGGGAATGGGCCACGTGCAGCCCTTCAGGAAAGGCTGGGCCTGATTTTAGGGAGAGTTATGCAAACACTTCTCACCTGTTGACTGAGCAAAGGTACGTTCAGGAAGGTTTGAGTTACACTGACTCGTCCTACAGTGAGCACAGGGGATAAAAGTGGGAGAGGAGGGAAAAAAGAAAGAGGGGGATGATAAAAGTGCCATTTTTCCCCTCTTAAGAACAAAGCTGTTTTACACTTGGCCACGAACCCCTCCTTGGTATTATATATTTAGAGTGATTTAAGAGGGCTTGAGCTTTTTAGGGGTGTATGGCAGGATTTCTGGAGCTGTGGGGCTTTGAATAAATGAAATACTGTCGGAGGGATTGTCCTCCATTACTGAACTATCTGAGCAACTCTTAATCTTTAATGTTCTTACTCTGACAACAGCCCTGGGAGCGAGGGAACTTCTATTATTCTTTTCACAAGTGAAGAACTGGGGAACAAAGAGGCTCAGAGTGAGATTTCTCTCTTTAGGCTTCTTGCCTGGGTTGGAGTGAGAACTGTGATATCCAAGACTCTTCTCTGCTTGCATTGAAGTTCCTTACTGGTGCAGTATTAATTGGGGCAACATCTAAATTCCATTTCAAAATAATTAGGAGGGCTCAGTGAGGTAGGAGAGTTTTGGTTCAAGTCAGTGAAAGGAAATGTTTGGGGTTTTTTTTAATACATGGTGTGAATTCTTTTTGCAGAAAGGGAAATAGAGTCTGAACCTCTTTTCAGAGGAAATAATTTGGATTTAGGGGGATTATGTGATGTGATGTCTGATGCCTTTTCCTCCAAAACCTGAAATCACTTAAAGTGGATTTTCTAAATACAGAAAGGGGGAACTGAAAGCCATTAAAGTGGAGCCAAGTGTCCCTTTGGCTCATCCCTTTGGTTCTACCAGGCTTGGAGGGGAACAAAACCTGCTCACTCCTCTAAAACCCAGCTGTGCTAAAACCAATTTGGGCTGGATTGAAACTGCCTGAGCTCTCCAGAGATTTGTTGGGCTGGGGAATAAAACTCCGTGTCCATTTCTGGGGTTATTCCCAGGACCTGCATGGTTTGAGTCGCTGTCCTGAAAAATTGCCTTATAAATCTCTCAGTGTGTGTAGCCACGACCTTTGCCTCTTCCCCAGCCCTTTAAAACACCTAAACCCCCATAAATAGTAAAGAAGATAACACAAAAATATTGGTTTTTTTTCCTCCTCCCTTTCCCTGCCACGTAATTTGATTGCACTTTCCCGGGGGAGCCCTGAGTTCAGGGGTGATTTCTCACAACTGCTAAACTGTATAACCAGCTTGTGGGTTTCATTATATACGGCTTGAACTTTATGCCTTTTTTTTTTGTTTTGTTTTGTTTTTGACCCAGAAACAAGAAATCTTTGGCACTGCCTGAAGTCTCTGAATTAGTTCAGAGGCCCAGGAAGAGATTCTTTTTTTTTTTTTCCCCTCCCCAGGTCAGCAAATGCTCGTAGGGTTTGATAGATATTCTCAATTACGTCTCCAGGAATGAATTACGAGCTGTGAGAGGAGCAGAACTCTCTCGCTCTGGGCTCTTTGGGGGGTTCAGCTGGGCGGTCCCAGGGCTTGTTCTGAAAGGAGAAGGTTATAAGAATCGAGGCAAATAAAAAAAAGCCTGATTGCTTGCACTGGCAGAGCTGAGGAGGGTGAATGTTCCCTGTGTTTTGGGCGTGTTCCTGTTGACTGAGGCTGTTTTACCAGCCTGTCTTTCTTCTGCTTCTCATCAAAATGTGACTTCTCGAGGGAAATGACTCAGTGTAAACACGCTTTGGTTTTCTTTAAAACGCAGGAAACCCCCCCACCCCTTTTTTACACCAGTCAGACTCTCTCCTGCAGTACCTTTTTGTGCCACTTCCACCTGTCCAGTGAGTGGGAGACTCCAGAGCTTGGAATTCCTCTGCAGCCAATGCTGGGGCTCCACTTCAAGCTGTTGATAACTTGGTTTTGTTTTCATGTTTATTCAGTGGGGGGAAAAAAAAAAAAAAGGGAAATTAATTTCCGTCTTTGCTTTGAGATCCACTAATAAATGTTGTATCCGTTACCTGTAATATACTGAATAATCACACCTGCAAGTACTGGCTAATAAATTACACAGTAACTGTTTGTTGTGCTTGAGGTTTTTTTTTAAGGGATCCTGATATGACCGAGCATCAAATTGCCAGGAGTTTTCTGTTCTGTTGGATGCCCTGACTTTAAGAAACCTGATTTTTCGCACAGAAAGCTTCATTTTTATTTATTTTCTTTTTCTAATAAGAAGGAGATGTCATGGAAATGTCTCCTGTAGGTCAGTCAGGCTGTGTGGGATGAGTTCATCCTTTGGGGCTGTTTTTTGGATGTGTAACTGTGTATTAAGTGGGGAATGTCACAGTGAGCAGTCAGAGGTGCCGACACCAAAAGGCTTTGGGTTTGATTTCCTGGGGCTTCCCTTGAATTTTAGCTCAGCTTGATGGTAGGAGGGAAGGCAAACCAAGCTGCCTGTGCCTGAGAAAAGGGAAAATGCTGTTCTTTATCAATGCAGATAAAAGGATTGTCTTCATTAGCATTTGTTTACTTTCTCTCTGATTTGCAGCCTCCTTCCAACCTTCTCCTTTCCAGCCTTTGATTAAAAAAAAAAAGAAAGATTTTTTTTTTTTACAAACAGATCTTTTTCCACTCGGGTTGTATTTGTGTTCTTGCTGCCTTCCTCTGGACTTTGTGCAGTTGGTGTGCAGCGCTTCCTGGTCTCACAAACGCAGTTCTGTGAGCGAGTCCTTCCTGGTGGTGGAGTTGTGGATCTCCAGCTTTTGGGATCAGGATCTTCCGGCATGGAAGAGCTTTAAGTGAAAAGTCCTTGATCTGTGAAATTTGGAACTCTTCAGGTGAATCAGAGCCTTTATTCTTTGTAATCTTTTGGCTTTCTGTGTCTGTGAACGTTATTTTTAATTTTTTTCCCCCTGTACTTCTAAGGCAGCAGGAGGAAAAAACCTAAAATAAAAGTGGAGCAATTAAGTTCCACAATTTGTGCAAGCCACACTCTCAAGTGTTATATTGATTTTTTAAAACCAGGCAGTTGCCTTATGCAAAGATTAAGAACACTTTCAGGGTTTTACCAGCCAAAGGCGGTTTATGAGGATTTATTTGCCACTCCTGGCCCTGCTCAGCAGTGCAGATCGTTGGGGCGCTTCTGCAGTTCCATTAAGGGGCCAGAATTGCAGCTCCAGGAGGGCTGAGTGTGTGTGGCAGGGCTGCAGTTAAAGCTGGGCTGGTGGGTGGGGAATGGAAGGCACCAGAGGAAAGGCTGCACTCAGTCTGCTCTCAGGGCTTTTGGCTCCTCTCACTGGGAGCTCACCAGGAGAGCTGGGCAAGGGCCTGGCTGAGCCTCTCTGGGGCTCCAGCTGGAGTTTCCTAAATTGAGTTGTTCCCAGGCTGGTCATGTTGCCTCCTGAGGAGGAAATAAAACATCTCGAGTGTTTCAGGCGGCATCTTCGATGATACTGAGACCGAGGAGTCCCATAATTAAATGTTTTACCTGAACAAGAGGAGGGGTGGAGATACTCACAGTCCAAGCTCTCACCACAGGGTCGCTCTGTGAGAAAATTCCAACTGAAAGAAGGTAAATTTGGCGTCGTTTATGGAAGAAATTCTTCCCTATGAGGGTGGGGAGGGGCTGGGATTGAAGTGTCCAAGGCCAGGCTGGAACAACCTGGGAGAGTGGAAGGTGTCCCTGCCCATGGCACTGGAGGGGCTTTGATGTCCTTCCCACCCAAACCATCCTGGGATTCCATGATATTCTGGAGTGTCAACGTGTTTCAGTGGAATTCAACTTCCCAGAAATTCCCTGCCCAGAGGAAGGGACAGAACTTCATAAAAGCAGCTCTGCAGCACCTGAATTTGAAGTGCAGGTTAACGTGCTTGGAGGTATAATTAGGGAAGTTCCACCGACTGTGGAAAGAGGGAAAGATTTTAAGCTCTGGGCACTCCGAAGTTTCCCCCTTGTCTCTTTATTCTGGCAGCAGCCATTCACAACTGCCTCTTTTAGCCACGGGAAATCCCTTCCCTGGAGCTGGGGAACATCTGTGACAGTTGTAACTGCTACAAGTTGCCTTTTTCCTCCTGTTTTGCTGCTTGTCTGAGTGTGTTCAGATTTGGGGGGAAAAAAAAGTGTGGGGGGGGTGGGAAACTATTCACATCACTAAAGTCTTCAGTTAATCAGAATTTGATTACAATAAGTGCTCAGCAATCATCACACAGTGCTGTTAATTATTAGAAGGATCGTGTTGTATGTTGAAGTAATTGCAATAAACAGCCCAGCTGGAAAAAAAAAAATTGTTCCGATTTTCAGCCACTAAACTGGAGACTTTGAGCTTCGTTCGGTGTTAATTGCTTAATTGTTAATTCGGTTCTTGCTTTGTGTTATGTAAACACATAGATAAATACATCACCGTCCTGGGAACGTTTTAGACACGTGGGAAAACAGCGTTTAAATCCCAAATATTTGTGCCTCCTTCATGTAGTGAAGGTACCCCGGGCCTGTCCTGGCTGTTTTTGAGGGTTTGTTCCCACCTGCCCTTGTTCCAGGTGGAATCAGATGGTCCTGATCACCCTCTGGGTTAATGGCAGGGCCAGCAAACCACTCCCTGCTCCTCTGAGGCTCTGTCTGAAGCTTTTTGGGAAAACCCATTTCTTTCAGAAGTCTTCAGGCCTGGACCCTTTTGCCTCTCCTGAAACTCTGTCTTCTCTACACTTGCTTTCAGTTCAGGACTGCTGGGTGATTAAAAATCCAGTTCAGGACTGCTGGGTGATTAAAAAAATCCCATTTCCATGTTAATCCTCAGGGAAAAAGGTTCTCCGGTGGCTCGTGCGTTTCTGCCTCCTTTTCCTCGCGCCTCTGATGGAAAATTCCAAGCACAAAGGTTTTAATTCCTCGGGATTTTGTCCCGTTTGAGCTCAGTGCTGGGAGCTGTGCTGAAAATGCTTCCCTGCAATGGAAATATGGGCAGTTGGGAAAAGCAGAGGATAAGAATTCATTTGGTTTGTTTTTGGGTTTTTTTGAGCTTTGAAACGTGCTGGTCCAAGGAAATGTTGAATTCACAGGCGCAAACGTACCTTGGATCAGTAATTTAGTAGGGCCATTTTTAATATCAAAAAGGACATAGAAATATTATTTTTTTAAAGAAATTAAATGGCATTGATTTGCACAGTAAATACAATTTAAAAAAAAACCCAAACCATCTGACAAATAATTCAGATCTGTAGGGTCTGTTTGAGCTGTTCTGAATGTGCCTCCTCTTGGGTCACAAGGAATGGAAGCAGAGCTCATTATTTGATGTGTTATTAGTCTCTGAATTCCCTGGGTGCGGCCAAAAAGCAGCTGAAACTTTGTGCTTTGGAAAGAAACCGTTCTAAATGGTAAAATGCTCGTCAGAGTTTCGACAAACTGCACCAGCAAATTATGAATTGCTGAATTTAGGGATGGACGAGTTTAATGCTCTTTGTGTCGAATACTGGGAAGGGCCAAGTCTCAAATGTGAGGTTGTGCAGCCTCAGCTGGGGCTGGGAGGCGTAGCCTGAGGTTTAGCTTTGGTTTCCAGCTCTTCCACTGAGCTCCTGGGAAGCTGTTCCCCAAATCTGCTCAAAAAGGAATTAAATGAACCCATTCCATGAGGGCGTTGAGCGAAATCTTTAAGATCTTCCCGGAGTCAACCCCAAAAGGGACCAAAATTCTTTACAGTTTAAGTAAAAAAAATCGAATTCTGCAGCTCCCATTTCTTAATTCATGATATTATTTCTTAATATATCTTAATATCTTAGTATTTCTTAATGTATGAGAATATACAGGTCAAACTTTGAAGCCTGCAGTCTTCCCACCCAGGTGTTTCTTAAATTACTTTTGTTTTCCTTGCAAGAGACTGTTGTTCTGGGGGAACTTCACCTTTAGAATTCAGAACTGACCGACACATTTGATCTCAGTTTAAATCTCAGGGTGTCACGGACCACCTAAATTGTCCTTCCCAAATACTGAAGGCAGCGCAGTGACTTGAAATAGGTGCCGTGGTGATACAACTTTTTCTTTCATGGTAAAGTGGATGTTTTTTCATTAAGTTCAGGCACAGAAACAAAAATGGAAAAATATCCCTGGGTGGGGTCTCAGCTGAGCCTGAAGTTTGTTTTTGAGCTTCCACTGCTGGGGTTCTCCTGCTCACTCTGCCCTTTAAGGCGTGACAGGTAAATCCAGCCACAAAACCACAGCCAGGATTTTTTAAGGAATGCTTTAAGATGAGAAATGTTCCCAGGCTCTGAAGAAGTAATTCCAGCTCAGATATTATCAGTGAAGGGCCTATTAGGAGTGGTTTTTATTTTTTTGATTGCAGGGCCTGTAGTAGGATTACACAGTGAGGCAGAGAGATTGTATTTGTCAAAAGTGACAGTTTTCCCGAGAAATCCATAGAGCAGGAGCTGGGCAGGGATCAACTTAGTCTGCCATTATTGGAAAAAACCAGATTTATTAAGCATTTAGAGAAGTACTTACACTGCCAGATAAGGCTGGGAAGGACAGACCAATAGGCCAAAGTGAAAGGCAGCTGAAAATGAATCTTTTCTTGAAAAGGGTAACGAAAGTTTAGGAAGAAAGAACCCAAATGCAGAATCTCGGCAGCCTCTGAGGGGAGATCAGGCCAAGAGCAAGATGTTTTGCAGCAGTTAAATTCTGCCTGAACCTTTCTAATGCCAAAGCAATGGCTTAGGATTGGTTTACGGCTTTATCTTCCCTGAGAAAAGTCAAGTTGGGCTGAATTATCTCAATAAAAAGCCTTTCCAAAGGGAAAACGGTGTCAGTTCCAGTGCATGCTGTGTGACTTGTGCTTGCCCAGATCTCCCATTGTCTCCTCACCAGGATGGCAGGATTTAAAAATCCTACCAGCAGGATAATATATATATATCTTATATATGGATTTTTCCTCCCCCTCTCCTGAGGGAAACAATAATGGCACTGTGAGGAACGTGGACTGGAGGTACCTGTGTCATAAATGCCAGTGACGAAACAGCTTTTGAGAAGAGCATTTCCCCCATTTCCCCCAACTTCTGCGGGGGAACAGAAAGCAGAAAGGCAGAAATATTTATTGGAATAAATAAATAAGCATCTGTTTATTTCCAGGCAAATGAGGAATGGGGGAGAAGGAAACATTGGTCAAAGTGTCCTAAACAGCCTCTTTGAGCTTAATGGGTGAACACCCACCCGTGTGTGCAGAGGCAGCCGGGAGTATTTGATCACTTTATTTACCTTGAAGCTGATGCAGAGCCCAGCCAGGATCAGTTCTCTCCTACAGGGGGACGCTCATATTTGGGTTTTTTTCACTGAAATGAGTGAATTTTATTGTTTATGTTGCAGGAAAGCAAGTCTTAGGTTGTATTTCACCCCTGCCCGTGGCGGGGGGGTTGGAACCAGATGATCCTTAAGGTCCCATCCAGCCCAAACCACTCTATGATTTTATGATTCTGTGGGTAAATGGACCAAAATTTTGCAGGAATGCGTTTGCTGGAAAAGTCAGAACACAAGGAATTGGTTTTTTTCAGTCTGAATACTGGGGCACTTTTGTTGCTGTAGGTGGCAAGGTCATTAAACATCATCTTTTGGCTTTGACCTTAAACAAAACACCTCCCTGTGCTCCCCAAAACCCACCCAAAACCTCCCACCTGACAAGCTGCAGAAATACAACCAGGCTTTGAGAAAAATGGGCTCATTAAATCCCACATTCAAGATAGGGAATTGTTGATCTTATCTCTCTGTGACACAAGATCCAATTTAGCTGATCGGGAGCTGAACCCGAAGAGAAGTCTCTGAAGTCGTTGATTTCCTCCAGAATTGGGTAGCTGGTGTTTAATTTGCCAGACCTGTCCTCTGCTGTGTTCCCTTTCCCAGCCTCGTCCCTCTCATGAAGATCATGGAGAGATGGGGAGATAATTTAGAGCATCTTACGGAGCTTCTGGGAGCAGTTTTGGGGGGGTGGAAGGTCGGCAGAGCCACGGGTGTCTAATTCCAGACACACCAAGTGGGTTCTGAACGCTCAGCCCCTCTTGGATTTGCTGGTTCTGCCTCAAATGTATAATTTTCCCTGGTTTTTTTTGTTTTTTGTTTTTTTTGTTTAAAAATCTCTTGTACAATGGAGCTTACGAAGGACACCTGTAATCTCCAGGACTCATCAGACTTCCCTGGTGCTCCCAAGGGCTTCTGTGTTGCAGCAGAGATGGACAGGGAGAGAAAAACATGAGAGGCTTTCCAGACCACAAAACCTGGGAAATTTGGTACGAATTGTACAAGTAGCAACAATAATTTTTAATATTTTTTTCTTTCTTTCTTTTTTTTTAATCTCAGCAGTGAGGATTGAAGTTTTTCAAAGCAATTTTCCTCTTGATCCAGGTTTTAGTAACATTTGGGGGTGTTTTGGTGATATTTTTCTTCAGTGGTATTTTTCTTTAGTGCTGTTTTCCTTCAGTAATTTTATTTAGTAGATTATTAGTAAATGTAGTAAAGTGTTTAATAAATTACTTATGTATTATTATTATTTCTTTAATAATTTTTTTTAGTTCTGTTTTTATTTAGGGTTGTTTGGGATTTCGTTGGAGGGATCCCTCCTGCAGTGAGTTCAGTGCACCAAGGGGAACTCAGCAGGCTGATTTATATCACCATTTCTGGTCCCCTCGTTGAGAAAATCACATGATTTTCCCCAATCGTTTCACTGGATGGAGTTGTTGTCTCACACTCCTTAATTTGCTCTTCTGACAGTGATTTTTTGCTGGTGTGTGAAGTGAACAAGGCTGGGCACAAACCACTCTCCCTTTCTTAGGATATTGTGTGGCTTTGCTTGGATTTTTTCTCTCGGTTGGTTCTCCCTCCCCCTTGGAAAATAGGTCTGTTTGCTACTGCTGGGTTGGGTTGGTTGTTTGCAGCATCTACTCGAAGGAGGTGGAAAAACTGCTTGTTAACACAGAGTGAACTTAAAGTAGCAAAAAAAACCACCCCAGTGCTGTGTTGGAGAGTTGTGAGGGTTCATCCACGGGCTTGGAGTGACAGCACGAGGGGGAATGGCTTTAAACTGCCAGAGAGGGGGTTTAGGTGGGACATTGGGAAGAAATTCTTCCCTTTGAGGGTGGGGAGTGGATGGGATGGAATTCTGTGGCTGCCCCTGGATCCCTGGAAGTGTCCAAGGCCAGGTTGGAGCAACCTGGGCTGGTGGAAGGTGTCCCTGCCCAGGGCAGGGGGTGAAATGCGAGATGGCCTTTAAGGTCCCTTCCCACCCAAACCATTCCTATAATTCTGCTAGAACGGTCCCAAGCATCCCAGAACTTTTATGCTGCTGGAATGTTTGGGATAACAAAGCTGTGGGAAGGGTGGATGGTGGGAATCAAAGCTTGCCTGGTAAATCCTGTTCTTGGGTCTCTGCGGCATTGAGACTTTGGTTTGCACAGGGGGAACTCCCCTCACGTGCAGATCCCAATCCATGAATCCAGAGCTTGGCTGAACTTGTAGAGCTTCACAAAATGAAGAGTCACACCCTTCTGACCACACTTTTTTGGGCTCATTTATGCAGCACCTCATGCCACCGCTTTTTTTTTTCCCCCCAGACTGCTGCAAGAGGAAATTCCAGAGCCTTGAGAATTAAAACTCCTCGCCCTGATTTGATGGATGGTCCTTTTATCGAGTGCTGGGCTGGTACTTGTGCACACAACCTCCAAAGTATCACACACACTTTCCAATTGAATGACTCTTCTCAGGGAAGAAAATCCATATTCTCTGCTCAACAATGTGAACCAGAAGTCGAATAAACAGTGAAAAAGGAATGGAGTGAGCAGGGATTAGCAGACAGTGCATTATGTTGATTACCCACATTGTCTTCAGCTTAATAAATTCTATTTTGCTGTAAGTCAGTTCAATTGTGTGTGAAAACAGAGAAGGTGGAAAATGAGACTGAACAAGAGGGTTAAATGACAGTGTGCCATTCCAGAAGCAATTAAAAGCAAAAAAACCCAACCCTTGAGGAACAGAAAAAAAGGAGGTTTTGAAGTGTAAAATAAAAGGCACAATTGTGTTTTAATGTGGGAAGCTGAAATAGTCTGTCCAATGCTCATAATTAAACCCACACAAGGGTAGTTGATGAAGAACTTTTTAATGTATCATGTGGCACTTGCAATAATGCAACACAGGGCAGTCACTGCCGAAGGAGCAGCAGGAACTCCCTGCCATAACTTCAGCATCCCTTTCCCTGAGCCCAGTTTAAGATCCCTGAGCTTTGCCATGAGTCTGGCAGGTCTGTCCTGGGTGAGTCCCTCCGGAACAGCTGTGCCTTGACCCCGAAGATTAACCCTGAAACCAGTTCCTAAAGAGCTCTTTGGAAGGCTCAGTAAACGTCACCCCTTGTTTCTTTATCTGCTCTGCTGTGCCTTGGGAAGGGTGGAACTTTCAGCAGGCTGCAAGAAAGCTGAGAAAGCCCCAAACATCTCGATGGAACACCCTGCTCAGGCTGGGGAGGGAGGAGTCCGGAACAAAGGAAAGGGGGAAAGTATGGAAGAAAAACTTTGCAGTGTAGCTGAGCTGTTTCTCCTGTAATCTGGCCATCGTTTTATTCCTGTGTTGAAGGCAGGAATTGATACCCAGAACTCTTGGGCATCCAGAACTCCAGCTGGAGCCAAGGAAGTGCTGAGAAACCTTGGGAAGGGGGGCTGGTATCTAAGGAAGTAGTGTCATCTAGTGGTTAAAGAAAAGGACCAGAGAAATAGGGCTCCTGGGTTATATTTTATAATTTACCAACTACTTGCTGGTTGATGAATTTACCTGAAAAACTCATTTCTCTGGGGGAAAGAAGGAGTTGGAGGAGGAGGAGGAGGAAGATGACATTAACTTTTGGCCCAAGTGACTTTTCAGGTTTGAAGAAGCAAAAGGCTGAACGTGGAAGGTGTTTGTGGCACCACCAGGATGCTTTTGTGCAGAAAACCCAGTCCGGCCTCAGGAGGCGTGGGGAGGGTGCATTGGTATTGAAATCTGGCAGTTTTATATCCCCCTAAGTGCCAAATGCAGGCCCAGGGTAAGGAATGCCCTTGTCAGGCTGCGTGTGGGTAATGGGGGAGACCCAGAGCTGGTTTGTGTCCCAGCAGGCAGATGAAAAGCAGTTTGTGGTGGTTCAGTTGCAGTTTTCTCCATTGCTAATGATCGTTCCCACTGTCAGCACTTAGTGGAGAACTCCCAGCTGGACCATTTGTTCCCATCAGCTGGAATCAGTGTTATGTGCTGCTCTTCCTGGCAGGCATCAGGGATGAGGGACCCACTGGCAGAGCTGAATCCCAGAGAGCTTAACCGTGGTGCAGTTGGGAGAAGAAGAATGTTGAATGTTGCCACGGGTTTCTCCTCCCCACAGCCCTTTGAGGGGGGTCTCAGCCCTAGCAGGGCAAATTGTGGGTCCTCAGGGAATTTGGGGTCCCTGGTGTTGCATGCCCTGCCACGTGGGCCGGGTGAAGGGTGGCAGCACAAGAGCAGCAGCGTCTCTGGTGTGGATTATTACCAGCTGCTCTCCCTGCCGTTGAAGGTTCCCCCTGGACAGTTGTGGCACTGCTGGAAACTGTTGGCACTGAGGAATGAATTTCCTGAGGTGCCCTCCAGCCAGCTCCAGCAGCAGCCCCAAAACAAGACAACACACTGGTCTCCCTGGGATTTTGCTCATCACGGTGGCACCAGGGTGGATCACACTCCTCTCTCAGAGCTGACACGTGGATGGTTTGGGGAAGTGATTGATTTCCTGTCTGTGAATTGGGAATAATTATAGAGGGACTAAAGCAGGGATGGGTTTGAGTGTTTGTACCTGACGTTCTCATTGAAATCAGCGGAAGGTTTGCAACAAGACTGTCTTTAAAAGAGGTTTTGTCCACGTTCCCTGATGGCACGAGAAGCTGAATCCTCCCCTCTCATGTTGCTCTTTGCTCCTGTACCACTCCCTGCATTCCAGTTTCCTCTGACACTTGGATTGTCTCTGTCTGTGGCAGATCCTCTGTCTTTCCTGGCTTCACTGACCCTCTTGTGTTGGGAATATTCCACTGGCTCCAGGATCCCATCAACAAACAGTCTCTGTGATGGAGGGACCTGCAAAGAAATGGTCTGAACTGAGGTCACCTTTGTGTCTTGGTCCTCAGGTGCCACAGAGGGGATTTTTCATGCTGGGAAGAGTCTCCCCAGCTCCAAATCTGGGAATGCTTCAGTACTCCCCTCGTGTTGCTCAGCGTGCTCCTCCAACCATGGAATCAGGGAATCTTGGAAAAAAACCCCTAAAATCCTCAAGCCCAGCTCTCGTGTTCACCGCCCCGACACGTCCTCACCTTCGAACCCTCGCATTGTTTGAGCACTCCCAGGGATGATCACACCCCTTCCCCGAGCTGCCCCTTCCAGTGCTTTACAACCCTTGCCATGAACTTCTTTTTTTCCCTTCTGGCACAACTTGAAGCTGTTCCCTCTCCTCCTGTGGATGACCAAGGGCAGGTTGGAGAATTCCAGGTCGTGTTTCTCCACCTCTTGCTCACTGGAGCTGTTCTTGCCCACCTGGTGCTGATGTTACAGAGCAGTCAAGACATTTTCCTGGTTGCTAAGCCAGCCTGAGGAACAAGGCAGAGCAGCATTTGGCGGTGGAACACGGGGAGCAGCACAAAGGGCGGGCTCCTGCCAGGCTGTTGTTAACATTCTGCTCAGCTCAGCGTTACATCGACCATTATAATTCTCTGTTAATTACACAGTGTTGATTATATAACTACTTAGCAGTTCCTCCTCTTTTAATGAGCACAGCTGTTTTCTGTCCAGCTTCAGCAGGGAAAATTTCCCCTCTCTAATTTAAAGGTAATGCACTTGAAGGAAACTCCAGAGGGCTCTTGGGCTGGCGCTGTTTAATGTGTTTTAACATTCGTGGTGCCTCCAGGATTCCTTCAGCCTGGAGAGCACTTATGGCCCTTCCCCTTCCCTTCTTCAGGGAATCTTTGTAACTAATGGACTTTATTAATAGTGCTGAAAAGCTAAACAAAGCCCTCACCTTGTAAGGAAAACCATTTTGTTTAGGCAGATGTGTAACCCCGCTAAGCCGGATCCTTTTTAATTTTCCCAGGTCTGTGATAACATGCTGGTGTTGTGGTGGTGCTGGCACAGTGCAGTCGGTGTGGCCTGATCAGAATGCCCAGGAATTGCATTTTTTTTTATTTATTTCTTTTAGCTTTTGGTCTATCAGGAGATTTAGAGGTGTGAACAAGAGGGGTAAATTGGGAAGGAAATGAGCAGCAAGGGTTGAGCTTTATTTCCTGACTGGCTCCCCACTATTTCTGCTTTATGGTTCTCTCTCCTGATCTCCAGATCTGGAGCTTTCTCAACCTGTTAACTTGACCCTATTAATAACACTTCAAGAGTTCAATAAGTGATAAATAGTTGAGCAAATGTTGAATAACTCTGGGGGCTGCAAGCTGCTTGGAACCACATAAAATAGTTTCTTGTAGAAGTGCTTTTAAAGCCATAACATCTATTAATTATGTATTACCCTTCGTAGGTGCAGCCTGAACATAAATTGAGGCTGTTTGATGTTATTGAGAGCGAGGACTGTTTTCCTAGAAAGATGATGATTTATCTGGAAGTTCCTCTTCACCATTTTTAAGTCCTGCCCAGATAAATGTCTCTTTAGCTGGAGTGTCCTTTTGCTTCCCACTACACTTGATTGTAAACACATCCCCCTCAGGGGGCCCTGTTCAATGAATCTTGAGTGATATTATGGTAATAATGTTCATTCTTGGCATTAATAATGACACTGAGTGGCTCCTGTTCAGCAAAGCATTGTATTTTTCTGCTGTTTTCTCCCCCTGCTCTTCTGAACTGCTGTGCTGTTGGTGTGTATTTTATGCTGACTCTGCTGGTTGCCCATTCTCCCTTTTATTTATATTTTTTTCCCCCCCTCCATCACTTGTGCCTCTGGGCAGTCACATCTACTGGGTTAAATGGGGTTTTAGGGTCAGTTGATCCACTCAGCTCCACCATCTGAGCGCTGGCTTTGACTCCCCTGCTGTTCCACTGGACTCCCCCTGCAGAACCAGGAATTCCCAGGCTGTGATGGTTGAATTCCCAGGCTGTGATGGTTGAATTCCCAGGCTGTGATGGTTGAATTCCCAGGTTGTGATGGTTGAACTTCCAGCTGCAGTTGCTTCAGGCAATAAATTACGACGAGTCTGAGGTAAAACAGCTGGAGAAAGTACAGAATTTACACCTATTTAAAAGCAACCCCCTGTTATTGGAGCTGTTGTGCGAAGGCAGTTTGGTGTTGGGGTTGGTTTGAGCACAAGAAACATTCACACAATTCCACTGACTCGGCTGGTTTTGGCTCACAGTGCCTGATTGAACTGAATTGATGTGCAATATTCAATATTTGCATTCACTGATGCCCAGGCAAACAGGGATTCCTGCTTTCAGATGTAACAGATTTCCTGGTTCAGGCCCAACATCTTCCTGTGCCTGTTTTTTGGGGGCCTGAATGAGCGAGTATTTTTTTGGTCCTGTGAGTTGTTCCCGTTTTGAGAACAAGCAGAGAAGAGTCAGGTATTTTTGATGTAATCTTTCGGGTTTACAGAGGATGTTCAAGCATCCCTGAAGAAAACTGCAGTCAAACATTTATTATTAACGCTTCATAACCTCTTTTTTAAAGTCAGCAGTGACCAAAAAAAAAAAGGTCTTTTAAGCCTAAGTTTGCAGTCTGCTTATGGTTTTGTTGCTTCTTTTGGTTCTTTTAACCAGTGAGAAAGGGGGAATTTCTATTTAATTTTCATGCTATGAAGGAAAGTGGTGAAAAAAGCAGCATGAACCAAGTTAAGCTTGGTTTAAACCCCAGTGTACAAGAGCCTGCCATGCCTTGAACTCTTTCAGCCTTCAGGGAGTGGGAGGCAAGAGATTATCCAGGGAGGAAGAACTAAACTGAGCTGTTGATTTGCCCCAGGATCAGGAGGTTGTTCCAGTTCTATGAAGTTAAGACACTTTGGGGTTTCTAATCAGATGCCTTTACCACGAGGCACTTTCTTTTTCTTTGAGAGGTGATTATTCTGTGTGGATTCTGCATTCCTGGGAGCTCTGAATTCCTCCAGTGCTCCCGTGATTTTACAAATGAAGGGAGAGGCATCTCCCTTCCATATTTCTCCTGGTTCATTTTACAAATGAAGGGATGGGGGGATGTGGAATTTCCCTGTTACAAATCAGGAAAGTGAGCCACAATAATCCCACAGGGTCTCCTTTTTGTTATTTCTTTGTTACTGCTCCATCCATTCACTACAAAACTTCCAGAGGGTTCTTTTCCTTGCATTGGCAGGATGAATCAAGGTGGGGTTTGGTTCATTTATGCGGTGGATTGCTGCCTGCCACAATTAGCTGCTAGGTTATGTGTTGAAAGGGCAGGTCTGTTTACCTGGATTTGACAAAGTGAGCCAGGAAAAGGTGGAAAAATTCCCACTAGTGGCACCTGAGCATCCTCCTCCCAGGAGGAAACCAATCCAGTGGCAGAAGCCAAAGCCCTGCAGAGGCAAAGAAGGGCAGCAGCAGCATTTGCAGAACCTGCTGAGTAGATTTCCTGGGCAGAAAATACGTCTGGGGCTGAAAATCATCTTGAAAGCCGGTCAGCTTAGGTGTGGAGATGGAAATCAGAGCAGGGGGAAAGGCTGGTTAGCCCTTGCACGTGGCAACCTCCAGTCTGCTGGTCAACATGAAAGCCAGTCCAGGAAGAGAAATAAAGGACAGAGTGTTTCTGCCTCCTGGACCAGGTGAGGGGCCAGAACTGCTGAGGAGAATCTTCTCTCCCCTCTGAGCAGTGGAAGGGATGGGCAAGGATGAGAAAACAGCCACAGGTGACACCCCTGGCTGGCTTAGAAATCCACAGCCTTTGTGAGAAGCTGTTGACCCCTTTGGCTGTGAAGGCAGACAGAGGAAAAAAAGGGTTCTTTGGAACTTTCTGTGCCTTCTCCAAGCCTTTGTCTCTCCCTCTTCCCTTCAAAGCAGCAATTTCTCTTTGTGCTTTTTTCCTTCATTCCCCCCCCTCTTTTCTCAGCTCTGCTGAAAGACTCTCTGGGGAGCCTGGGCAGAGTTGAACTTGGCACAGCCAGCCAGGAAGAGCTCGAGCTCCGTGTCTGTACAAATGTCCAGGATAAACTGCTGTATTAATATTTCAAATGACTGCCTAATACCATGTGCACTGTGGCAGGGATCCAGGGAACGAGGTTTTCCTGGTGAAATCTGCCTTCTCCCTTTAATAGGCAGCTCCAACCAGTTTATTTTTATCGCTGTTCCTTGGAAAGAGAAGTGTTTTCATTACTGGAAAATCCCGACCCCTTTCTTTTGGCCTTACACCAGCTTTGTTTCTGCCTCTGTGGAATGATGCTACGCCAGTTTTTGGGTGGAATGCTGGAGAATCTAACCCTCTTGGTTTTGTGGCTAAATTACTGTAAGTCTCTTCTGAATGGGAATATCTTTATTAGAGCTTTACTGTAGTGAACTCTCGTGCCAGACAGGTTTAATTTAAGTTTACAAAGCTTTGGTTGTGATGCTGTCACGTGTGAGGCCTCTAAGCTCTTGTTTACCTCAAAACAGACGTTGCTTTTTGGTTGTTTGGGGTTTTTTTTTGCCCACTGAGAGGCTAAATAATCAGCCTTGGGTGGATGGATGGATGGATGGATGGATGGATGGATGGATGGATGGATGGATGGATGGATGGATGGATGGATATTATTGCCTTTCCTGTGCCCAGTTTCTATTTCTAGAGTGGGAGATATTTCTCCAACAAGAATAATTTGCCAAATCTCATAGAACTGCCTCCTCTTCCAACACTGCTGGGATGGGAAGAGCAGGGAATGTGACACTAAACGTGTTGGAAGGCCAGTGACAGTCACCTGAAGGTCTGACTCGATAACTGTTCCGCTCAGCAAAGTCTTTCTCTTTTCGGGGAGTTTTACCAAAAGGACGGAATTTTTTCATGGTTTGTAGAAGGTGCCCATTTCGAGTGATGCTGAACTTTGATATTCAGCCTTTTTTTCTCAGGCTTGGTTCTAATCTCTGGTTGAGATGGAGGCAGGAGTTGAAGCCCCATCTTCTGACTTGCGCTCAGAAGATTCTCAGCGAGCCAAATCCTGCCTGTTGGGGGGTGAATTTGGGCACTCATGGACAGATCTTGGGGTTTGGGACGGCCTTGAAATGAAGGGATGGGGACAGGCTGGAGTGTCTGGGGGGAAAGTGAGAACTGCTGGGCTTAGGGGATGCCTGGGGACATTTATTCCTTCTCCCAGGAGCTGGGCTCACACGGGAGAGGTGGCAGGAGAGGGTTCAGGGCAAGCAGCCACATCCCAGCCCCAGAAGAAGGCTCTGTTGGAAATTCCCCCTCCCCACAGTGAACCACAGACAGGCTGAGCCCTGAGTTGTGCTGGGAGATGCCTTTCCTTGAGGGAAACCAAACCCCAAAGCTGTCACCAGGCAGTTCCAAGATCTTCTCCTCAGGCCCTGGGGCTGAAAACGGTGGTGGTTGAACGAGTGGCTCGAATGTTATTCCCAAATAACCTTGGCCCATGCCAAAAGTCAGCCCTGTGTCCTTCCACAGCCCTTGCAAGCTTTTGGGAAGCTCAATTCAAGACTCCTTGAGGGCCTCAAACTGCTTTTAAAGTTTCTTTCAGCTGGCAGAGGGAGGATTGGACTGAGTTTTTTCGGGAGTCTGGTGGGAAAAAGAAGGCTCTGACCCAGTCCTGAACATACACGAAAATCCACATAAGGACACTCTTGAGTTCCTGTTTTCTGATTTGGGGATCCCTGAAGGAGATCCCCAATCCTTCCAGTACCTGAAGGGGCCCACAAGGAAGACGGAAGGAGACTTTTACAAGCGATGGAGTGCACAGAGAGCAGCCCTGATGCTGATCCTTAAGGCAGCCCCTGGTGCCTGCAGTGCCTTTGAGCCCCTCAGGATGTTCATCTTCTCCAGGAAAGTGCTGGATAACACAAACGGATTCCTGGCATATGGCAAAGGGCTATTTTTTGTTATTTACACAATCGATGGGAAGGAAACACCGGGTGTCTTTGATTAGAATTAATGCTTCATTAGCCTGGGCTGTCATCACCTGCCTCCAGAGTGGCTCTGGCCGGGGGAGTTGATGAATTATCCCGGTTAGAAGAGCAGGGAAAGGGATTCCCAGGGATGCTGAGTGTGAGAGGGCAGGAAAACTGCAGAAGGAGACCAAAGCTCTGGCTGTGCCCTCACTCAGGGTGCAGATAAACGTGCATTTCACGTGCAGCTGTGCCTGGGGCAGATGCTGCTGCCTCAGACTGAGTGGTTGCAGCACTGAATGCTCCAGAAAGGAGAGGGAAATACTCCAGAAAGGAGAGGAAAGTGTCTTTGGAAACCCCCTGAACTGGGACCAGAGCACTGTTTGCCCCTGGGTTGTTACCATTAAACCTTCCATCGAACCCCCAGAGCTGCCCTGGGGGCTGGTCCAGTTGCACCAAGGGCGCGAGATAAAAATACCCCGCGGTTTTACAGACTCAAAGAAAGGGCTTGATTTTTAAAGCTCGTCTTTCCTTGGGAGGTCTTCACTTGGCTGAAGGTGATCGAAGTGTTTGAAATAACGCCCTCGCTCCAGCAAAAACTCTCCCACTCGAGGTGGGGCTTGTGCATGAGCGGGAATGACATGAAATGTAAAATGGAATAAAGGGAAAAATAAAATAAAGGAAAATAAAGCCAAAGAAAAATAAAATAAAGCACAATAAAGACAAAATAATAATAAAAAATAAATAAACCAAAGTGAAATGGAGTAAACTAAAATAGAACAGGCAAAATGGAATAGATCAGTCCCCCAGTAACTGAAGCTCGAGCCCTTGGCAGGAATATGCAGTGCTGTGAAATGTTATGCAAAGGAGCCAACAAATCAAAAGTAATCCACCACCTTCTGCAGAATTGCCTGCACAGACAGAAAACCCCCAGCACTCCCAGAGCTGCTTTTGTTATTTCTGTTTTATTGTTTCTATTTAATGAACTGGCAAATAAATTACAAAAACCTGGTTTAGAAGCCAGTTACTTATTAATTCCATATTTGCTGCAACAGGTTCTCCCATTAATGACTCAAGGAGATGGAAAAGCCTGTTAATTTAATTACACAATTACCATTGCTGTAACATTTATTTTAAGGATGTGACATGGCTAATGAATGTTTTATTTATTTATTTAAAGTGATCCTAAAGTTAATATTTGGTTGTTTGTTTGTTGTTTGTTGTTTTTTTTTTTTTTTTTTTAATTTACTGCTCTCTATTAGTGTTTCCTTTCTTTGGCTTTTTAAATTTTTTTTTTAAAAGTTTATTATTCGTGTGTTTAACAAAAAAGGAGATGGATTATTTATATTTATATTTATATTTATATTTATATTTATATTTATATTTATATTTATATTTATATTTATATTTATATTT
>JAWMRA010000056.1:1317233-1357697 GCA_035584735.1 Pseudotriccus pelzelni | reverse complement strand
TATATTTATATTTATATTTATATTTATATTTATATTTATATTTATATTTATATTTATATTTATATTTATATTTATATCTGTATTCATCCTGATGCAGATAAACATTGAACACTTCATTCATTTCATACCTGTTTAAAGCTTCCCTAATGAAACAAATTATTAGAACAGCACTGAGTAACTTTCCTGTTGAAAAAAATATTCACCAGGAAAGGAAACACCTCCCATTAATCTTGGCAGTGGAGGAGATATTATTGCTATTAATTGCAGTAATTAGGAGGAAAACATAACAAATTACTCTTAATAAGCCTTTCAGACAGGATTTTCTTTTAATCTACAGCCTCATTTATATCTATTTTTGTTTTTCCACCAAACTGGCATTCTCTCTGAACTGACCCTTATTGATTTGCTGGCAGATCCAGCACAGAGATGAAAATCAAAGGGATTTGGTCTGAATTTTTTACCAGGCGGGGCAAAATATGTAGATATAAGATATATAAGACATAAAGCCCAAATCAGTCATTGGGGCTTGGAAAACATTTGTATTTGTGCTTCTGTAGCAGCAGAACCCTGGAGTGAGGGGACAGGGCAGTGAATTGTTCCCGAAGCCTCTGAAGCATCAAAAATGTCCCCAAAAAACTAACTCTGCAATTTCAGCAGAACTACCAATCACCCCCAGTGAGATGATCATTTCTTCCCTCTCTCCTTTAGTCAGATTACATGAATGTTCATTTTTTTCTGGATCAAATTTTAAAAACTTTTTCCAGGTTTTTGTTCTTTTCAAGTCAAATCTTTAGGCCAAACTAACAGAGATGAGACTTTCATTGCTCTTTTTGCAGATTTCATTCTGTCTGAAGCTTCTGAGCACAAGCAGGGTAAGGAATTGATTCCTTTTATTTATTTCTTTTTTTGTTTTGCATCCTGTTTGGAATAGAAAGTTGGCTGGAAAATCTCTTTTGAAAGTTAAAATCACGGCGGGGGAGAGGAACTTTGGGCTCCTGCTCTCCAGCTCTGTGCCTTAATCAGCAACTGGTTTTTTTTCAGTCGCTTTTCTGAAACACAATGACAATATTTTTATACTCTTTTTATTTTCCAGTAAGAATGCAGAGCTGCAAAAGCTCCTTGCACATGTGTGCGTGTGTCTTCACAACCTGGTATCAAACAGTGGCTGCTGATAATTTAGGATTAGGGTTGAATTCTTCTCCTTTATAGAGGAAAACAGAACATTTTCCTCCATGTTCTGCTGAACAGGTGGCTCAGGAGTCAACAGGGAATATAAATAAATAAATAGATCAAAATAAATAGATAAAACATAAACTTCACCTCGAACTCCAGAAGTCTGAGCTGCTCATCCTCTTTCTTACAACATGAACGTTGTCTCTCATTGTCTGTTATGCTTTTTTCTGTGTTATTTATTCAGTGTTATATATTTGTTTATTCTGTGTTATTTATTTCTGTGTTATTTATATCAGGCATTCGACAGGTTTTACTTTTATTGTATTATTTTGCTTATTTTTCACCATTACTTTATTATTTTTGACTTTCATCAGGGTTTGACACTGTCTGTTGGTCCCACTTTTTCAATTTCTCCCTTTTCTTCTCCGCGTTCTGCCAAACCTCTTCCAGGCTCAGAGGTTTGTTTCAGGCTCTGCAGATTCCTGCTCCTTTATTCTCTTGTACATCCCTTGGCCACCCTGTCCTGTATTTTGTTTTTAGCCATTTCTGCAGACGATGGTGTGGTTAGAGAACACCTGAGGTGCTGGGAGGAACTTGGCAAGGGTTAACGTGTCCCAGAGACGCCAAAGCTCCAGCCCATCTGCTGGGTTCAAAGTTGAGGAGTGTCGCTGCTTTTAAATTAATAAGTCCCCTGTTAGAAGAGTAATTGGAAGTTGCATAAAATATGGATTTGGGTCTCCGGGTATAAATAATGGAGTGTATATTTGAGAAGAGCTTTGAAATATTTCTATAAAAAGTTCCACTTTTGTGATTACAGCGGGATTAAAACATGTCATGTTTGGCACATAATCCCATCTGGAGATGAGGATTAGTGGAATGGCATTATTTCCTAAACCCCCCGTGTTCAAGTTTCCCCATTTATTAATCACCCTGGGGGGGATTTGTCCTTCAGAAGTGGAGCTCCAAGCCCCGGGAAACGCAGGTTTGCCTTTACCTTTGTTTGCCTGTTGCCCACAGCGTTGGAAAGGATTGCCCTGATTCCCCCAGGGAGAGTCCGGGGAAATCAACGCTGGGATGGCCAAAAGGGAACACCCAGAGCTCTAAACGAGGCCGGGGGCACGGCTGTCTTCTACCTTAGCTCAGCTTAGTCAGGAATATTTAAATTATTGCTATTTAGCCCTGTCAGTACCCTGAAACAGAGCTTTTTGACAGGAATGCAGCAAAAGCTTCCCAAGGAAAAACGGTTGGAGTTCAGCTTGAGCTGAAACTGCTGGAAGAGGACTTGGAGATGCTACAAAAGCCCAGGAGTTGATGTTGCCGCTTGGGGCGCGGGGAAAATCAGATGAACATTCCCCTTTTGCCTCAGCGAAATCAAACACTTGTTTCAGCAGCTCTGGTTCCTCTCTTTAGCTGCTTCCCAACATTTCTCTGCCGAGCCTTTTCCCCACCGACAGCAGCTGCTGCCTCTTCCATGTCTCAGGTGGAGGTCAAGAGTGACAGCGTTGGGAATCCAAAACTTGGAGGGAGAGTGTCACTCACAGCCCTTTTTTTTGGGCAACCCTGATCAAAGGAAGTCCCTTGAGGAGCTGCTGCCCCGCTCAATGAACTCACAGGTCATTATTTGCTCCTCTCACTTTTAGGATGGCTCCATCCTCCACCTGTGCTGTACAAAACCCACTCCGGCTCCTTTGGATCCCTGTTAAACCTGCTTACCCTGCTTGGTTTTCCAATAAAACCTGGTGTAAAAACAAAAGGGAGGGGGAGGAAAAGACGAGCTCAGCTTGCAAGTGGAGCTGATGAAACCTCCCACCAGCTGCCTTAGCTGTGGAGACACAGGAATCCAAAAGGGAGCTGACACAGCATTGCTATTCCTTCATCCTTTTTTTTTCCTGCTAAACTCGATGAGAGACTGAAAGAAAAAGCGTTTTGTTCCGGGTGAATTAGTAAAAAAGTTCAGTTCCCTGTACGTTAATGCTTGCTCGGGGTTTCTGGAAAGCAGGCTCTTGAAGAGGGTCCTGTAACAATGATGTTCCCAAGGCTTCCTGGAGCCCCCCCAGCTGTTAAAGATGCGTTGGCAGCTCATGCAAAATTGAAAATGGGCTTCCCTGGGTCTGCCTTTAATTTAGAGGACTTCCCACAGCAGCACCTGAGGGGTTTGACAAGCAGGAGGGAACTTTGCACAAGGCTGAGGTGGCTTCAAAAGCTGGGCCCGAGCTGGCTTGCAAACATTTGTGTTCCTGTAAGATGCGGCTGCACAGCAAAAGCTGAAAGGAAATAAGAGCAGAGGGAAGAAAAGAATCCACTCAGATAACCAGCAGCAATCCCCTTCGTGAAGGCATTTCCCGTTCTGCTGGCTGTATTTCAGGGCACGTTCCCAGAGCTGATATTTGGGCACTGGAAGATGCTTTTTCCCTTTGCAGCAAACCACTTCAAGGCAGGTTTAAGGCTGCCTTAATCTGTACTGCCCTGCAGGGGTTTCAGGATCAACATGAAACGCTCACATTCCTTCAGCAGTTGCGGGAAGACCGAGGCTCATCCTGCACCCTCCCATTTCTTGCTCAGGGATGGATGGGGCAGCCTGTCCCTCGTGTGGGACCTGCTGCCTTTCGGGCCTCCTGTGGGCACAGCGTTTTAGGCTCTCTGCTCAGCACAGGTCACTTTAATACCCGTCTTTCCAGCTTAAATCCTCCCGAGGTGGAATTCGGTGGGTTCAGGAATAAATTCTGCCGTTACGTCGCCCAGAAGGGGAAAGAAACGCTCAGATTTAGGACTGGCTGCTCTCCTTGGGCTCTGAGAGCTTCTTAATCGGGTGGGGTCACCCTCACTGGGGCTGCTTTCCTTTGTTTCCTTTGCCCACTGCAGGCAGTTGTGCCCCAAATATCGAGGGCGTGGAGAGACAGCTTTTAGTTTTCCTGGTGGCTTTTCAGGAGCGGAGGAGGGACAGGACGGGTCGGGGCGTGGGGAGCTGCCCGTGTTTGGAGTGGAGAGGTCGTTCCATTCCTCGTGGGGGTGAATCCACGTCCCACAGACAAGGCTTTGTCCTCCCTGAACTCCAGAGCAGCTCCAGACCCAGGCAGGAGCTTCGCCAAGGGAGTCAAGGTGTGCTGGGGGTTATTCCTTTCGGGATGTGGCGCTTCAGGTGTAGGAGAGACGCTGCAGAGCATTAAAGAAATTAAAGAGCTCGATTAAAAGTCCTTGCAGGTTCTTCATGGCTCATGATCAAAGGCTGATACTTCTTAGTGGCACTTTGCAGCATTTCTGGGCAGGGATAGGGTGAACATGACCATGTTGTTACCTCCTTTCTAAGCATTTAACTAAGCACACAGAGAAATTACCAGCCTCTGTTAATTGATATTGAAATTTGATCTAAGTCAATTTGTTTGGAATTTAAGGTGAAATTAATTTAAATAACTTTTGACAGAACGCTCTGTTGAAAGGCTTTCCCTTGTAAGTTCCCCACCGAAGTAAATCACTTTCACTGAATTATTTACGAGACAATTTCATAGGGAGAGCTTCAAAAACCCTCCAGGCAACAATAAAATGATCTTCCCTGTTACAGTCACAATTTGTTCTGGATAATTGGCTGCCTCTTCTCCCTGGGGAGCAAGGGGGGTTTATGTGCTGCAGGGTGCCTGGCCCTGCCAAAGGACAAAGGTGCCAATCCCGCCCCTGGCTTGGTTGGTGTCTCAGGCCTCATTTCCAAAAGGGAAGTGGCCAAACTTGCCGGTTTGTACCCCAAACCTGCCGTGCAGACTCGCAGGGCAGAGCAGAAACAAACTTGCCCGCTTTGTTTGCTGGTTTGTTTTTAATTATTTCACCTCCCGAATGGGGGAGTTGGTGATAAAGGAGCAAGGCTTGGAGCTGGTCTGTTCCCCGGGGTAGGTGTTTAACTGATTGTGTTTGCGAAGCTGAATGGAAAAGGAGTTCCTGTGGAGGGGAAAAACCCCCAAGTTCGAGGAGGTTTCGTAACTCCGTGGAAGCTTTTGGGGGAGCTGAGGCAGTTCATGCTCAGTCCTGCTCACCCCTGGCCAGGCACTGTGGAAACACAGCCCTGAGAGAAAGGTTTGAGCCCCTCGAGTTCTCTGATGATCTTTGTTTTCCCTCGGAGACTGAAGAGAACTTGCACCTTAGAGAAGGGAAAAAAAAAAGGAAACATCATTTATACCATTGCATAAATCAAATTTTTCACCTAAAGATTCTGCCTTTCTTCTGAAAAATCAGAATTTTCTAGAGCAAACAGACTCGTGCTGTTGGAAAGTCAAGACTAAAAATGATAAGAAATAATTCTTTTTGATTGCTTCAAAAAAAACCCCAAATGTCACCAGTAGCAGCAAACACCCCCCAGTTTCTAAAATTTGGGCAGCCCCTGGTTGGGAAGAAGAGAGGAAAGGCCTGGGAATTGATCAGGATGTACTTTTTCATTCCTGTTCTATGCCGTGGCAAGAGCCATAATTCTCTTTTCTTACAGACCTTCCTTAAAAACCTTTTACTCTTTTCAGAAGTGCTCATGATACCTGCAGTAATGTTAATTTAGCCTGTCTTTCCTGACAGTCACAATGTTTCACAGGTGACAGGAACAATGAAAAATGAATAAAATACCCGGTCTCTGATAGCTCATGAAAAGTCCTTCGGAAGATGATTTATTTAGTCTGGGATTCTCAACATTTCCTGTGGACTGAGTGCCTAATTCTCCTCAACCACTGAGTGAATCCTGCTCTTCAGTCAGTAATTCAACACAAACATTTGCTCCAAACTGCCAAAACTCTACATGTGTTATCTGCATGTAAATATTGGACCCAATATTTCAAATAATATTTTACATTAATTTGATTAAACCCCCTGCCAGCGCTCCTGACGGGTGTGAGGATCCATCTTCGACAGAGATTCCGCCTAGTAATTTATCATTATTTAATGAAAGCTTAAAATAAAGTGGCCAAACTCCTGTCACATCCCCTTCAGCGCTTGGAATTTTTCATCTGCACTGAACGAGCTGCACAGGAATTTGAGCAGAGCCTTTAGACAGAGATATCAGAGCCTCCTGATTATTTCCTTTTTTTTTTTTTCCCCTGCCAGTTTTCTTCCTCCTGGCTCTGATCACAGCTGATAAAATGATGGAAAGGATCAGGGTGTTTTATTCTATTAAATGTCAGGGTGGAGAACATGAAATATGTGTGTTTATAAGCAGCTCATCAAGGACAACCTTGATCACTGAGGCTTGTTTGAGCACCAATTCCCAGTGCTCAGGGCACAGCAGTGGATGTGTTTGAAGTGTCCAAAGCCAGCTTGGAGCAACTTGGGGTGGTGGAAATGGATCTTTAAGGTCCCTTCCAACCCAAACAAGCCCGGGATTCCTGGGAAATACCCTTTGGAGCTGACCCTTCCAGGCTGGAGCCTGAAGCTCCAGGCTCTGTAAGGAATCCTTGCAGTAATTCTGAGCCCATTCCTTGTTTATTTTGACACCTCAGTTACCTCAGGTACACTTTCTGTCCCTGCTGTGCTGTGTGTCACCAGAACTGGGTTCAGGTGTGTAAATATGATTAGTTCCCACTGGCACCAACCAGTTGTGAAGGGGTTGCAGCATCTCTGCTCAGTTTGACCTTGGGCTCCCTCCCCAGCAGCCGCTTTGTGCCCACCTTGGCCACTGATCACAGCCCTGGAGGCACCAGGACTCAGCAAACAGCAGTTCAGGGCACCTTCCATCCATTTAAACCAACTGCTTTTAAGGTATTGGACATCCCAGTGTGTTTCTGCCAAGGTGCTGTTAAACACCCTTAAAGCCAAGCTTAGTTCCACCCTTGGAACCCATTTGTCTCATGGCAGGCAAATAGTTGTCGTTCCACTTCTTCTCTTCTTTGGTTTGAGACATAAATGGATAGTTTTTCATCCCCCTGTTGTGACAAGTATGTGCTCAAAGTGTGTTTATTGCAGCATCACTGGACGGGGAAGGATTCTCTGCTGGAATTGGGAATGTGGAGGGATGAGCCTTCCCCACTGTGCTTTTACAGATTCCACTGCAGAGGAATAAAAGCTCTTCTAGAATGAGAAATTCTTACCCTGCCCTGCTCTGCCAGGCAGGAGAATGTCACCTCTCACTCTGTTGTTGTGTAGCAGCATTGGCCAAACATTTTATAACTTATTTTTTTAAGTAATTTAATCCAATTAACAGGCAGCTAATTTAGCATGACATGAACTGTAACTGTGCAACTCTGCTGCAGCTTTGTTCATTAAATTCCACATTTAGTCTTCGTCCTGACACCCGAAAGATGTGCAGTCAGTCACCCATTAATTAGCACCGGTGTGTCAGGTACCAATAATTGACTAAACTTTGTCTTGCTGAAAATGGCCTTTTCCTTCATTTGATGCACTCAGTGAAATGGAAAATGCATCCCTAAAAGCCACAGACCCATCTCAAAGGTCAGCTGAGTAATTGGTTCGCCAGGTTAATTTGGGCACATCTTCCAGCGCTTTCTGCAGCAGACAGAAGTTCTGGCAGCACGTTCCCACCGCTGCTTTCAGGAAACAGGCTGAGCTCTGGACTTGCTTATATAACATATGAAGTGCCTGGATCTTTAAATTGGCTCTGTTTTTGTGAAGGAGCCTCTAAGAGTTGGGAGTGCAGAGCCAGGAAGAGCTGAGACAGCTGGGTGGGTCTGCACTGATCCCTCCTCACCCTGAGGAGTCCTGGAGCTGCAGGCACTGGGGAACTCCTGAGCAGGAGCGTGTTCATGTTCTCCTGAGCATCTTCTCCTGAGCATGTTCATGTTCTCCTGAGTGTGTTCTCCTGAGCATGTTCATGTTCTCCTGAGCTTGTTCTCCTGAGCGTGTTCTCCTGAGTGTGTTCTCCTGCATCATTACACTCTGCCAGGGGGCTGTCCTCCTCTGTTCCTACTCACACGGTTTTTGTCACACCAAGCTCTGCCATCCAGGTCAGACCTCCAGATCTGGCACTTCTGCATTCAGGGGCCTCTCTGAAACAAAGAGTGTGTGTGTGTTGTGTTTCTTCTTGGTTAAAGAACTGTCAGCTCGACTTTTAAGCTGTGTTGGAGGAATTAGTGTTTGCTTTGTTGGTTTAACTCATTAGAGAAACGATTGCTGTAGCTTTTAGGTCAAGCCCCATCCATCACTGAAGATGATTTTTCTTCACCACCGTGGGACACAAAAGAATTGGTTTTATTTATTTTTATACCCATCAGCAGTGATGGATGTTCTCAAGGTGAACACCAATCATGCAAATGCCTGTGTTTTGGTTTTTTTTCCTGAATTCCCCTTAAGAAAGGCAGAGAACTCGCTGCCAGGAGCAGATGAGCAACTCATTTAAGAATACTAATAGCTCCTGATTTTCATTCACAGGCCTCAAAAAACATTTCAAAGGAAGCCAAGAGCATTTCCCATAAAACATGCATACAGTAAATAAATAAAACAGTGAGAAAAGGAAGGGAAAGTGACCTTCCCTGAGGCCACCCAATAAATAACTTTGCAGCCTGGGAGAAGAACTCCTGTCACTTGAGCTCCTTGCCAGAGATAGAAGATTGGAAATGGCAGAACTTGGAATAGAAGCCTCAGTTCTGTGCCTGATCCAGCGACCAACACGAGGGTCTCCCGTCCAAGAGTGGAATTAAAAACGCGCTGTGAGATATAACTGAAATATTAATGTTCAGTTTTCTTAAGCTCTGAATTAACAGGTTTGTTTGAAGGCTCTTGAGCTGATGGGCTGCCAGGGTGTGTTTGAAGCCTCCTGCACTGCTGAGAGGTGGTTCCTTCAGGACAAAGGGGTGAATAAATTCCTAATTCCCTGGGAAGTGAATCTGAGAAAGAGCTGGGCGAAGGAGCTGTGAGAATAACCACTCCAGGGAGAGCACTGAGATGACCTTGAGTATTGAGATGACCTTTCTTCCTCCTGTCAAGGAAGGCAAAGACTCTTTGAAAGGGCAGAGAGGCTGAACTTGTGTGGACGGGGCTTTGCCAGGCTGGGAATTGCTCTGAGCCTTCTGCTTCCCTCGCTGGGAATTGTAACCTTTCAATATTAAACCCACTTGAGGTCGGGAGAGCCCAGTTTATGAGGTACAGCCAGAGAACAGTAAATACCTGCGTTTTACGAGGGTGGTTTCAATCCAAATTCCACGTTTGTTACTCTGCTCCAAAGATGTCCATAAAATCCCCATAACAATCCAAACACGGATCAAGGCTCATAAAGCAAACTCGAATGTTAATGAGGTTTCATTTCCAGGCTTTGCAGCCTCTAACGAATCGGTGTCATTGGCAGGAGGTGCTGCCAGGCTGAGCTCTGCAAGGTGAACCTCTGGAAGCCTTTTCCCGTTCTTTGGTATCCTTTCCATGGGCATTTCTTTTTTTGTGTGTGTGGGGGAGAATTTGCAGGGTGCAGAAATAGAACAGAAACTTGTGCTGCTGAACCAGTGCTGCGTTTTATTCGGACCCAAGAGAAGCTCAGAAGAGCCAAATGCCGAGGCAGGAACAGGCACTGCAGCTCGGTGAAACACTGGGGACGTGTGAGAGTCCGTGAGATCAAAAAATGTCCTTTGGAGTAATCAAGAGTTTTAGACATTTGATTACAGTTCGGCAAATGGCAATCAAATCAGTGGAAATCTGGATGGGAAATGAGATTTCCCTTTTCTTTCCCCAAGTCCCATCGAAAAGTAAAATTTAGTTGAAAATAGGGGAATAATGCAAATGGAAATAATTCTGTTCTATCTGCTGTTATTCCAGCTTTTGTTTAATTAAGTTTTACCAACGAAATGACTTGTTTTTCAGATCAGGCACCAAGATACAGCAGCAATTATTCACGCTGACTCCTCAGTGCCTGTAGCAGGAACACAGTGATGCTCCAGCAGAGCTTCCTGCTTTCCAGAAACCCAAAATGGGATCTTGCATTCCTTAAAAACACCGTGGCCAGTTCTGAACCCTTTAATGAGTCTGAGGCTGTAAGCTGGAAAATGGAGGGGCTTGAAGAAAAACTCTGCTGGAACTTATTGTCACCTCAGTTGGACCCCTTTTGTGCGTGGCAAAGAGTCTATTGAGGGAAAATTTATTGGAAAAAGGTGTAAATCGGATTTGAAAATATTTGCTGGGGGAAGGAGAGATAAATAGGGATTGTGGGAAAGGAAGAAGAGTGCCTTGGAGCACTGGGATCTGTGTGGGCACGGGACGCTTCATGTGGAGCTCTGAGAACCAGAGAAAAGGGCAGGAAATATTTGGTTTCTGACACAGTGAACCGTTTTTATTGTGGACTCTGTATGTGCGTGGTTCCTATAAAATAGCTGGGAAAAGGGAAAAAGCTGTTTGTAGTGTTTCTCAGGTAGAATCCTGTCCTGGATAGGCCTGGTCTTTTTACTTAAAAGTTGTATTTTTTGGTGTAGAACTGCTAAGCTGGTGTTTGGTCAATAATCCCCAGCTCAGTTCAACCCTGGCACCTCTTCTGTCAGCGGGGGCAAATGAAGGCCATAATGAAAAAGCCACTTGAACTGTGATTCAACAAATGCTGCTTTGTGTTCTTGTGCTTAATACCAACTATTAATGGAGCTCGGGGAAAAAAAACAACCCACAGCTGCAGGTTTGGTTCACTCCAACTCTTTTACCTGCCGCTGATCTTTCATAGTTTAACATTCATGGGGAAGTTTGGGCTCTGCGTGCCTGTAAAATAACTCCAAATGAAGGGGCACGAAGGCTGTTGTGGGTTTTAATATTTCCCCTTCATTACAGCGCAAATTTCATTTGGCGCTCGGAGTTGTGGCTGATGGAAATGGGGGGTTTCAGGGCGCTGATTTAATTGCCTCACCATCCCCTGGTGTTCGATCACACAGTCACGGAATGGTTGGGGTTGGAAGGGACCTTAAAGCTCACCCAGACCAACCCTCCTGCTTCCTAATTGTTGTGGTTGAAGGTGCCGATGGGCTCGTGTTTCAGAGAATGTTGTCGCTGGGAGGAATCCACGCTCTGAGTTGGGATGAGAGGCATTTAACTCTGGGTCTCTGTATCCTTCGGGTTTATCACCAGATCCTTTTATTCCTTTTAATCTTCCCAGAATAAATGGGGTAGGGGGAAGGGGAGAGGGGAGGAAATGATTTCATTACGGCCTCAGAAAGTGGCTTTGTAACTGGGAATAAGAACCTCGGTGAAGGGGGAATGAGTCAATAAATTGTGCTCACACGTTACTAACGGGCCATTATTTTCATTAAACATCCACAGGCACCGTTTCAGTTACTTAAATCAACATGATGACCTACTTAAAAAAGATCAGTTGGAAGAAAATATACCTTTAATTATATCCAGTGATGGCTTTATAAACTTTATAGAGTACGTAAATGTCTTCATGTGCGTGTGAGGCTCCCCCACCAGCAGGATGGGGAGGGCTGGCTGTGCAAACTCCGTGCACTTGGTTTCAAACTCCTTTGCACCCAAGTTACACTTTGGGAAAACAAAATATCTCCACACCAAGTGTAATTAAGGCACATTGTGCGTTAGAAACAAAACGCTTTTGGGAAGTCATGTCCCCACTGGAGATGGCGGTACAATTCTCTCTTTTGTTTTTTTGGTTTTTTTTTTGGTGGGGCCAAGGTTTCACAGAAATAACACGATTTTCACAGTAATTTCAGTGTCTGAAAGTTCAGACACTGTTCTGGCTCTGAGAAGATTCCAGAGAAATAGTCAGTACCTGCGGGATATTCACTGGTCACTGGGAATAAACTGTGTGATATTTTTGTTCTTGGACAAAACCCAGCAGTGTAATTCTAATCCAGAAAAGTATTTGGGCCTGTTAATTAACTTCAGTTGTGGAAGTGCTGCCGTTTAACTCATTCAGAGGATCCAAATGTCCTTTCATTGCTGCCGTTCTTTCCCTGAGGATGCAGAGTGGGAATGCATCGAATCAGTTCTCCTGGCTGGTAACACTGAACCAGTCACTTCACTAAAGACAAGCACTAAATGAACAAGCAAACAGGAACCCACTAATCCACTTTGTCCCGTGATCAGAAGGTGAATAAGCTCAAGTCTGTCTTAATATCTTCCATCCCCACTGAAGTTCCAGTCTCCCTTCCAGTTGTGTTCTCTTCTGGCTTCCAGGCAGCCTGATTTCGTTATGACAAGAATCCCTGTTTCCTGTGTGCCAACACAAATTTTATCAGTCAGTAACCAGCCCCACAAACCCGGTTTGCAGCAGTTCTTGCTTGGCAGCTCGCGAATCCACGCTGCAGAAATGAGATGTTCTCCGGGGCTCCTTTCCAGTGCTGATGGAGTGCACGAATGCAGAGCTTTTCTTCTCAGTGCATCCCAGGGTCAGGCAAAGATCTTATCTGGCATTTATGCAGTGCAAGTGCTCCTTGTTCAGGTCTGCTCCCCGCCCTGGAAAACACTAAATCTCCCCTTCCCGAGGCCTCAGCACTCCCTGCCGGAGGAAGTGCCCCGATCAAATGAAAAACGTTACAATATTCCGCAGCTGAACTCCCGAGATGTGTTTGCAGCAGCTCTTCGACTCGCACTTCAATTTTGCACAAATGGCTTTCTGCTTTAGCTGCTCTGCATTTAGGACCAGAAAAAAAAGCACCCCAAAATTCCATTTCTATCGCAGATGCGGATCCAGATCTGTTTCCATCACCTGTGCTTCCTCCTGCAAGCCCTGCTGGCAGTCCCTGTTACCAATTCAGTTGCATGGAGGTTTAGCTCTCAATAGACATCAATTTTCGGCACAAAATGCCTTATTTGCAGTTTTATGGGTCCGAAGTCCTTAAGTGGAGTGATTTACTGTTTGCAGTGAGAAGAGGAGGCCCCTGGGGGGGGATGTGACTGCCTGACTTGGGCTTTTCAAGTTTTTATTGGTGGTGTTTGCTTCCAAACCTGCATTGAATGTAGAAATATTAAATATAAAATACATATTTAAATATAACATATTTTATATATATATAGTTACTTTCAATCATTTCTGTGTCCTAATCTGTTCTCATGTGGGAATTTGCACAATAGGTCTGATATTATTTTGCACATATAATGTATAATATTATATACGAAATACAATTTGCCCAGAGAAGGGCGTGATGTTCCTCCAGTCACCCAAGCTGGATTTCAGGCTGCCCCAGAGAGGAAAGGTGAACCCCAGGGGCTGCTGAAGGTCATCCCACTGACTCTTAATTACTGGATTGATTTACAAATAACGATGGCAGTGTTCCCATGGAAGAGAGCAAAAGGGGAGCCGAGTTACTCCCCAGGCCAGGTGCTCCACAGCCATAAACTTGCTCGAGTGAAGGGATAATTTGGCTTCAATTTAAGGTAAACTGTTGCCTTTCCTGAGGCTCAGTTCCAACAGAACTGTGTGTGCAGCCTGAAGTGAGAGCAAATATTAACAGGGACTACAACAGAGCACTGCAAGTCTGGAAATCAACCTCTGGTTCTCATTATTAGTGGGGATTTCAGCCAAATTGCATTTGCAGGAACAAGTTCACTCTCTGTAATGATCTGTTCCTCAGGCACAGAGTGCCACAGGGACACAGGGCTGTGCAGAGCAGGGGGGTTTTTGGAGTGCAGGTTTATTTTTGGAGTGCTGGGGTAGTTTTGGAGTGCAGGGGTATTTCTGGAAGGCAGGTGTACTTTGCAGGGTGGGACTCACACTCCTTGGGAAGGAAGGATGGCACTTCAGCACCAGCTGCTGAGATCTGGCCTCACACTGAACCAGGGTTTTTCTGGTGAGGTTTGGACTGCTCTCAGTCGTAAACACGGTTTAGTTGACAAGGTGGTGTTCAGTGAAAGGCTGGACTCGATGCTGGAGATTCTTTCCCAACCTTGTTTGTTCTGGGATTGCCTGACTGTGAGCTGGAACATCAGCAGCTGAAACACCGGGGCAAACATCCCAAATGGAAGGTCCTCTGTCCTGCCATGAGTGCACAGCCCCAAAAACGAAGGGCTCTGATGCAGGAAAGCAGCTGGGTCAGCCCTGCACTGCCAGGTTTTCCCAGGCTCATGTTTGGCTGCTGCTCATCCAGCACAAAACTGTTTCATTCTCCTGTGGTCACTCCCGGTCAGCACAACAGGAAAGATTTTTCTACTTTCTGGTGCTTTTAATTTTGAGGCCGTTCATTACTGCCTTTCAGCGCTGCCTAATATCCATCTGTTCATCTTCATTCAAGTGCCTTTCCTTCTTAAAACCCAGAAATGAGAGACACCTCTATATCTTGATTAAAATCTCCCCCCCTTTTTTTTTTTTTTTTTTACTTTTTAACTACCACTCGTTTTTTAATAATCCTCACTCCGAAGCACTGGGTCCTTCATACTGAGGGAAATGTACTTCCAAAATTACTGCTTCATCATTCCCCTTGTTCTAGTGCACCAAATCACCTCCGTGCACCCTGTGAGGGCTCTGTCAGGGGTGTCATTTAGTTGAATGACCCTCGTGTGGAGGGTGAATTTGCTGTAACAGCCTCCCCTGCAATAATACCTTTGTAAGGGCTCATGCTGGGCCTCGGAGCTGAAGAGTGTTGTTGCACAGAGGGACTGTTAAGTGATGTCCCTGAGGAGAGCAGGAGGGAGGGCTCAGCCACCTGGTCCTGCAGGTTGTCAGTGTTCTTTTCAGCAGTGGCTCCTACAACTGACTGGCACGGGCCATGAACCCCTTCCATTAGGGCTGGGCAGCCGAGGCAGAGCTGCTTTCCTGCTGCTGACAGTCCCAGCAGAGGGGTTACTGCTTCCCAGACACGCGGGAATCACAGGGTGATGGAATGGTTGGGGTTGAAGGGACCTTAAAGCTCATCCCTTCCACCTCCCCCATGGGCAGGGACACCTCCCACTAGACCAGGTCGCCCCAAGCTGGCCTTGGGCACTTCCAGGGGTGGGACGTCCAACTCACCTTTAGAGCAAACAGCCCTTGTGCTCTGCTGGGCGTTGGGGTGCCAGCCAGGAGGCTTTGCCTTAACTCAAAGCCTGAGCAGCTCCAGCTGAGCCTCGAGTGTAGGAGTAGGCTGTGCTGGAAGGAGCGATGTCCCCGGGGCAGGACTGAGGGCACCGACCAAAGGGCCACTCAGCGGGGTGGGTTGTTGCCAAGCCCGTGTGCCTGTGGGCCTGGGCAGCTGGGGTTTGGTGTGGGAGGGAGTGGGGAAAGGAAGACTGAAGAGCATTTTAGGACAAGTGCAGCGAGTTGTCTGCTCTGTCAGCACGTGCTCGCTCTGTGCTCGGCACTGGCGGCGTGGGAGTGCCCGCTCTGGCAGGAGCTCTGAGCCCCCTGGTGCCACACAAAACTGGCAGCCTCTTCCACTTTAGTGAGGTTTGTCAGCCTGGGAGATTTGCTTTGTGTTGTTTACGGGCTCTGTTTTCCCCTCTTTCATTACTTGCATTCTACTTTCTGCAAGGATAATGTGCCTCAAAGTCAAACACAAAAGGAGGCTGCTGATAGACAGGCTGCTTTTCATCATCTTCAGGGAATTACTGTCATTTGCTAAATATGTGACCCACTCTCTTTTGCTCTCTTTGCATCTTGGAGATGAATATTTAGTGCAGCTGGGGATCCAAAACAGTTGCCTTGACAAAAACAAGGCTGGTGCAGGAGCTGCAGGCTCTGAGACTGCCCAGCTCCGTTCCTTGCACCCAAACAGCCACAACTTGTGCCTTGGTGGTTGTTGGGAACGTGTGACAACTGCCAGTAACACATGGGATGTGCTGGGCCTGCAGTGGCTTAAAAATGTCTTGGATTATTCTCTGTCCTGCTGATTTTTAGCAGCCAGGACTCTGGTATCTGTGGTTGCTTTCTTTTCTTTACTTTAAACACGGTGAACTTTGTTGTTGCCACTACACTGATGTCATCTCCGGGTCGTGAGTTAAGTTTGGTGCTGGCAGAGTCTTTCCTGCTGGAAATGCTTCCTTTTACTTCTCAGCTTTCACTTCCCCAAGCAGGAAAGGCATCAGGAGATGCTTCTCAGTCACCTGACTAAGGAGAGCTGAATTTACCGTCCAAATCCCCTGTGAGGATTCTTTCCCCTTTCCCAGGTCATGTGCTAAAAGGACTCTGTTTCATCCCCTGTACCCTGAGAATTAAACTTCCTTCCCTGGCCAAAATAGCAAACTCAATGTTATTTTTCTCAGCCTTATTTACAGTAAGCTCCCTTTATTCAACACCCAGGCAGGAAGGGATTCTTAAAGTGGGCATAGATCACATTTATGTTCCCTTAATTCCCCTTTACGCTGCCAGAATGATGTAAATCACCCTCAGGACAGACCACAATCAGATACTCTCTATCAATGCTCTTGCAATGGGAACTGCAGTAAAGCTACTTCATTTAGCTTTCCTTAATAGGAGGCCACTCATTATTTCCCCAGTTTACAAGTCAGTTGAAGTTATGGTTTCTGAGCAGCAGGGACAGGAAGATGATGCCAGGAGGAACCATCTCCCTCCAGTTAGATGTGCCCTGCTCTGCTCAGGGTGACATTTAGAGTTTTCATTTTCCCTGTTGGTACCTGCCGTGCCTGAGCCCAATTCCTGAGCTGGGAGAGGCCTTGGGAAGTTCTTCCAGTTGACCTGAATGAAGCAACTTGGAGAATAATATTCTGAAGCATTGTTCACCTTCTGTGTGAATAATATTCCTTTTTTCCATTCACTGAGCTGCTGTTCCTTGAGCACAGAGCCTGCCCAGGTACCATCCTGAATTCGGGTCCCATTTAATCCTCCTCCAGCAGGGCCATCAGTCCCTCTCTGTTTTGTTTGGTGGTGTTTTTTTTTCCCTTTTTTACATTCCTGGGGAGTATTTGAAGGGGGAAAATCTATCAAAAGCTGCTGCTCCAGAAGGAATATGTAAGACACAGGGAAAAAAAGAGCTCTTCATCTGAGCCAGCAAACGCTGCTGGCTGAGACAGCTGACCAGAAATGCCACTGGGAAATGTCTCTCAGGTGTGACAGTGACAAGAATTTTAATGTTTGCTGCAAGCACAGAGTGGCACAGCACTGTTCTATAGCAGGGTGAGAACACGGTGTAGAAGGAGCAGTGAAGACCTGCTGATGTTGCCCCTGCTCTGGTGTAAAACACGTCCCTCGGCCCGGCTCCTCCAGCGTTCTGTGAAATGAAGGGGATTATTTGCTTTAATGTCAGTTTATAACACCTCAGGATCCCGAGGAGCTCGTTCCAGGTGCAAATGGCCTGGCTGTGCAATTACGGAGCAGCAAAGTGCCAGGAGAGGAGAGGGGGAGAAAGGAGTGGGGAGAGGGCAGAAGACACGAGGTCTCAGCAAGGTGTGCAACGTGCCTTCCTCTGGGGATCATTCTGGAAAGGAAGGGATCATTAACCAGACTTTCCTCTCCAAACCGTGTCCTGTTAAAAATTCTGTTCCTAACAACCACTCTCCTATCAAGCAAACCACCCAATTATTAATCCATTAGCAATTCCACTGCAGAAAAATTCACTGGGATGTCTACTCAGAAGGCACATTCTTGACAGGCTGTTGAGGGGGGGAGGGAGAGTATTGTTTAATTATGATTTAAAAGCTTGTCTTCCTAAACTTAACGAAGAGTTAATGAGTTGTGTCGCTCCATGGTACAAAAACCTGCTCCCAAATTAACTGTTCCTCCCGTTCTCTGCCTTGAGAACTTCTCAGGACATGCCCAAGCTTCCCACCAGTTGCTCTGCTTTTCCTTCAGGAGCAGCAGGATTATGTAAGAAACGGCAGCAATTACCAACATAATGGGAATAATTAGTGCAGCACAATCCAAGAGTTAATTGAAGTGCACTCGTGTCTTTTTAGAAGGTTCTTGTCATGTCTTGATGTGCCTTCTGGTTGGTAAAATGCTCTGCTTTCTGTGAGAGGGGGGTGAAAGCCGAGTGCAAGTGTTCTGGCAGTCAAGGATTTGAGGGGAAAAACATGGAAAACTATGGAAAACCCCCTGCTTTGTAGCTGTGATAGCTGACAGGGCTCAGTTAGAGTGCTCATTGATGGTTTTCCCTCGAATCCCTTGAGGAAGAAGGATTAAGTGTTCAAAAAAAAAACAAACAACCACACCATGAAAAGTGTGTTTTGTGCTGGGGGGGGTAAAAGCCTTTACAAAATCAAAACTTTGCCCGTTGAAACTTAAAGGGGGGTATGTGTGGAATTTTCAGAATCAAATAGAAAACCAAAGCACATCAGCTCAGCTGAAAGAAATATAGATCATGTTCCCTCCCTTTCCCTGTTTGCTCTTCCTGACTTCAAACAAGGCAATTTATGTCCTTGTAACACTGTTTTTCTACACAGGAAGGGATTATAAATATTTCCTTACAACTCAGGGTGCTGCTCAGTGCACGCAGCAGGAGGCTGCAGGAGGGGGAGCGGGATAGAGGCCTCTCTCCAAGTTTATTAAAGCTCGTATTTAATTTGATTGGAGCAAATAGCTCCATTTTATCTGAAACCTTTCCTTAGGCAAAAAAACCCCAAAACCCCACCCTGGAGAATCAGTGGAAAGGGTTTTAAACCACGGGATCAGGCTGTGGTGGAGTCCCCAGCCCTGGAAATGTTCAAAACTCGTGTGGATGTGGCACTTGAGGACGGGGTTTAGGGGTGACCAGGGGGGTGGTGCTGATTGATGGTTGGATTTAATGACCTTAGAGGTGTTTCCCAACCTTGGTGATTCCACGATCCTGGGATTCTGTGACTTCAACACTGTTTAAGTGTTTAATTTCCTGTGAGGAGCAGGAGAAAAACACCGAGATTTGATGATGTGCAACCACTGAACTGTAAAAGAAGCTGCAGTAGGACGCAAGGAGCATTTTCTCTGTAGCTCCAGGTTTTGGTTGACCCAATAAACTCTGGGTTTTTTCTTTTTCTAAGGGTTAAGATTAATGGGTTGTTCTGCACTTAAACTTCCCCTGACTCATCTCAGGGGTGAAGTGCTCTGTGATGTCCTTTGTCTTACAGTCTGAAGCACTTTGTGCTTGGTTTGGTTTTGTGTTTTGTTTTGGTTTGGTTTTTTTTTTCTTCCCCTCTGAAGAGACATAATTATTTCCAAGGGATTTAATTTCCTGGTGTTATTAGTCACAGGTAAGTGGAATTCACACCCCTCTCATCTCTGATAACGTGCAAAGACAACCTCACTGGAGTATTCCCAGCAACTCCCGGTTCATCCCTGTTTGCTGCTCCTCCCGGGTGACCTTTCCCACCCAGCTCGCGATTTTGCAGCCGAGCTGTTGCCCCCTGTGCTTCGTGTGAAGCCGCTGGTGAACAAATCCCTCTGCCCGTAGTTAAAACCTTGCCACGGGTGGTCACAGCCCAAACAAAGCTCCCGGCATTTGGCCGTGGAAAAGACTCCAGAGCCCCACAAGGAAGGAGGTGGGAGAGGAAATTGTCCCGGGGGGATGAGCTGATCCTCCACCCGCGCAGCAAAGCACGGAGGGGGCAGTGACACGGCCAGGTGCTGGTCACAGCCTACCCAGTCTCACAGCTCTGCCCAGCCTGGGCAGTTTTATGCGTTTAATTAGCAGATTTTAGTCTGTTATGAAACTAATAATAGTTTTTGGTGGAATTGGTTTCCGGTTTATGCGACACAAGGACTGTAAAGAAATCCGTCCTTTCATGTGGTAACGACAAACTTCTCCCTGCTCTTCCCACTAAAAATTTGCTTTTATAATTTTCTTTTATTCTTGAAAGTGACTCTTCCTGCCTCTCCTTCCTTCACTGCAGCCGTTTTCCAGCAGAGTGGTGCTGGCATATGGTTTGCTAAAGAGCTGGAAGAAGAAATGCCATTTGTGTGTGTCATTCCAGGCACACTTTCTTTGCCTAAAAACCCCGAGGATGTGTAAAACTGTTAAAAAAGAAAACTTCTGCCACAACTTCCTTTGATTAATGGATAGCTGAAGGAAAGTATTTTGCAGAAAATTTACAAATTGAGAAGTGTTTGTTTCAGGAGTGTCATCAAGGAATCCAAACTGCATTGCAGCATCGTCAGGAGTTGATGCATCCCATTGATCAGCTCCTTCTGGCCAGAAAATGAAATGAAAAGCCATTTCTTCAGTCACAAATGGGCATAAAAATGAGAATGTTTTACTTTCAGGATGTTTGGCTTCTGACATTTGAAAGGTGCAATGGCACGTGCAGAGCTAGAAATTGTAGCTCATGTGGGAGTTGGGATTCGACACCTGCTGACTCCAAAGCTTTAATTAAAACCCAGGGCAGAAAAGTGATAATTTATCAATATCCTAAAAGGCTTTGGCTCATGGTCAGAGGCATTTGGGGGTCAAAGATCACAACCTTGGTGAATAAAAAGGGGTCTTAGTTTAGTGATCACTGATTCAACATCACTTAAACATTCGGCTGAGAAAAAAAAAACACCCCATAATGGAATGTAACAGCCCATAAATTCTCCAAGGAGAAAATAAAGTCTCTGTGTGTGTCCATAATTTATACCCTGAAGGCTCTGCAGTTTGACAGGGACACGGATGAGGCTTTGTGGTGCTTGGAGTTGGGCAGGGCTGGCACGGGAAGGAGTCTTGGCTGTTGGCACAGGTTTGGCAAGAGTTTCTTGGTGACTTTGCAGAGTTGTTTATCCTGCTTTACCCCAGTGCTCCACTCCAGGCTCTTCCAACCTCTGCTGTTGGAAATAAAACTTAATTAGGCCTTCATTTTATAGTGCCTGCACTTAAAACTCGCCTCTGATTTCGAGGTTGCAGAAGTGACCAGCACATCACACCCACAAAGCAACTCCTTGTGCATCAACCAGAGAATCTCCAAAGCTGGATCTTCCTGCAGAGGAAACAATCCCCTCCTGGAAGCCCCTGTCATCCAAGTAATTAAAAAGGGGGAAAGGATGCGGAGCAGGAGGCAGCATTTTTGTGAGCAGCAGTGGCAGTCTGTGCCGTGAATGGCTGCTCACTGCCCAAATCAGGGATGGCAACGAGTAATGGGGAGCAACTGGGAGTCCGAGGTGATAAATCACGTGTGATAAATCGCGTTGGGAAATTCTGAACGCTGAAATACGGAACCTTCACACGGAGCGTTTATTAATAGAGTAGGACGGAACTCGAAGGGATTAGGCTGGGATTTGTGAGGCTAAATTGGGTGTTTAGTTCCCACTAAATGTGGGCAACACCTTTTCCCCTCACCAGTCTTTTATTTTTTCCCTCCCCACCCTTTTACTTTAAGCTCCATTGCCTAACTTCGTGCTATTTATACTTCGTCTCTGATTTTAGTGCTGATCCCATAAATAAACTGTTGGCTACAAGAAATTATGCTTGAAAATGCCTAAATTCTCAGAAACCATGCATCAGGCCTTTCAGCAGCCATGGGCAGACAGTGCCACACCAACACCAGGATTTCCCAAACGGAGGATGAAGCTGAACTTCCTCAGAAGAGCTTTGATATCTTCAGCAAAGGTCCACACATGCTAAACCAGGGCTTTATTTTGACTATCACATGGCTGTCATGTCCAAGAGTTGCTGAAAACTGCTCCAGCAAGTGCCCTGTGCCAATTAAAGAGGTGGGGTTTTTTTTTCCTGCAGTCACTGCAGTCATTTGATCTGCTGCTCTGGGCAGGAGTTTTCTATTGATTCCTCTCCGGGATGAGGAATTTTCAGGCTGAACTGTAAACAACTGTGAGGCTGTTGTGACAATCTTTCTTTGCTATAAATCCAACGTGCCTTCCCCCTCGCTGGAGCAGCACGAACTTTTTCCTTGGTGGAATTTTTGCTGCTGCTCTGGCAGGGCGCAGAAAGAGGCTCGGGGAGGAGTGATCCCTTGAAGCTGAGCATGTGCTTAAGTGCTTTGCTGGATCACTGCCTTGATCTATGGATGTTCTCAGCGCAATTTGCAGGAGCTGTAATTGCCTTCCCACGATTTCGGTGGCTGCACAGCATTAAATCAGCCCGGCCTGTCCTCCTCCAGGGCTGCTGCGTCACCAGGGGCTCACGGCAGCGATGCTCTGAAGGTGACTGCGGGGCCACGTGCCCCATTTGAGGAGGAATCCGGAGCCTTGGGAACGTTGCTGTGGCTGCTCTTTCAGGTGTAAAGTCTGGGGATCGTCTTCTCGTGGTGAATCAGCCCAGCCTTGCAGCAGCAGAGAGCACAGGGGCGAAGCTGAGTGTCTGTGGTTTGGTTCCTTAGAGTCACAGGGTTGTTTAGTTTCATTTCAGTCAAGCAGAACATTCAGCCTCTTGCCTGGGGATGGAGCAGGTGAGGAATCACTCCCTGACAGATTTGGGATCGTGATCAAAGAGCAGGAGCGCTGAGGACACACCAGTGGTGGGTCAGGGACCAGCTCAGGGCTCTGGAAAAGGAGGATCCCTGGATCAGTCACAGCCCCAGCAGAGGAAAACAGCTCTTGAGCATCACGAGGCTCAAAAGCAACTCTACAAGGGCAGCATTCCGGTCACATTAAAGCTCCAGGTTTTCCTGGAAGGAAACATTCAGCCTTCACCCCTTTGTGTTCCAGGGAGATATTTGCACATCACAGAGCGCAGATAAATCACAGTTTTAAAGGGGACAGTGGGACACTGGCGTTGTCCTGGAGCTTTGGGAGCTGCAGAGATGCTGGTTTATGGTCCAGCACCTTCCTTTTCTTTATTACAGGGGCCCTGTAATAAATATTAGGACAAGATTAAAGCCCTGAGTGATCTCTACCTGAGGAACACGAACCGTGCTTTGAGTTGAACACAATTTCAAGTAAAATACAGGTAGAAATAGTTGTCCTGTAACTTTGGTGTTTCTTTCAGAGCTGCTGTGGGTGTTCATTAACATCTAGTGGTGACAGCAGGACCATGCTGGGTAAATAAACCGGGCACTGATGTCCTGTGAGCAAATAAAGAGTGTTCCAGACAAAACCTGCTGGCATTTTAGGAAGGCTCTTCGATTATGAGTGGCTGTGAGGGTGTTATAAATGAAACAGATGTTGGCCTCCTCTCCTCTGTGTTCTCTGAGTTCTGCACAGAAACCAGGCTTTCAGCAGGGGGAATTGCTCATTTCTTTGCAAAACCTGGTTCTTAGAAGATTTTCCATTACCAAATGAAACTGTAATCCTAGAGCTGGCAGTGGTGTTTTGCTTTCATCTGTACCAGAGAGGGAGCTGCGAGAGAGCTGAGTGTTTCTGCACAGCTTTTGTTGGGCTTCTTGAAGCATTGGAGTGCATTTCAGGGGGTATTAATTAGGATCATTGGCAGCTCTGTTGTGCAGTTACTTCTTCCAGCTTCTCCCTAAAAGCAGGGATGGACACAGCCCAGTGTTGTCTGATCATGTTCCTATATTAATGCTGTGCTTTGGGGTTATCTATTTCCTTTTTTGTTTGTTTTTATTTTTAATTTTTAAAAGAAAGGTTAAAAAACCCAAACCTTTCCCTTTAGTTCGGTGTCATCTCTGAAATAACAACATAATAGAGAAGTAACCACTGTTTTCTGCCTCACATAAACTGCTGCTCAGTTTAACTTCAGAACTCCCTGTACTTTTTAACAGTGGTACAAGTGAAGGAAGGCTTGAAAATCTCAACAATCAAAAGGAAGCCTCCTGAAAGCGAAAGAAAAGGGTTGGTGGCGTAAGGTTGGGAAAAAAGAACTGGGTTGGGCTTGACGTCTCCTGGAACGCCAAGGAAATGCAGCAGAGAGTGGATGAAGCAATTGTAGGTCTGGTTTGAGCTGGAAGAGCCCGTTTGGGGAGCCCAGGACACCCCACTGCTGCTGTGGCAGCAAATTTGCTGCTCTTTGGGCCTCAGGACGGGCTTCCCATTCAGACAAACAGACTCCAACTTTCCTCGGAGTTTCTTGGAATCAAAAGCCAGCCCGGTTTGCAGGAGTGCAGTGTGTGAGTTCTGCTCCAGGTAACCCACTCCTGGGCTGCTCTTTTGGGGAGGTTTTCTTGGCTCAGTTTCTTTTTTGCTTGCTCTTGATGGAGAGGAGGAAGCTCTTTAAGAGGAATTAACACCCGGGAGAAGCAGCTCCCTTGGAAAGGAACGTTCACCACGTGCTTTGTCCGTGGAAACTGGGAGGAATATTTTCTTTATGAAGCCTTCCTGCTATCAGAGAGTGCAGAAAGGAGGAGGAATGGAGATGTTCATACAGTCCTGGAATGGTTTGGGTTGGAAGGGACATTAAAGACCATCTGCACCCCCTGCCATGGGCAGGAACACCTTCCACCAGCCCAGGTTGCTCCAACCTGGCCTTGAGCACTTCCAGGGATCCAGGGGCAGCCACAGCTTCTCTGGGAATTCCATCCCAGCCCCTCCACACCCTCCCAGGGAAGAATTCCTTCCCAGTATCCCACCTCTCCTGCCCTCTGGCAGTGGGAAGCCATTCCCTGTGTCCTGTCCATGCCCTTGGGAAAAGCCTCTCCCTGGGTTCGACTCTTTCGATGTTCCTGACTGGGATCTATGGAAACCAATTCCATGGTTATGGCCTTGACTTTTCTGGACATATTGGACATTGGGCTGAGTGTCTGCACTCCCAGCCCAGGGATGCAGGTGCAAGGGCTGGATTTGGGGTTGGCAGAGCTTTGGGCATGACCCTGCTCCCCTCAGCTGCTCTTTATGTGCCCTTGGCATATAATTCCTGGTTAATTCCTGCCTGTTTCTCCAAGGCTGTCAAAACATCCCTGGATGGGTTGGAACAGTGGCAGCTGTTCAGGTGTGTTTACAAGGATTCTGGATGGAGCCTCCAGCCCCCACTTGGGGAACAATTCCAACAGTGACTTCTGCCCCTCAGAGCTCCTGCTGGGAAGGACAAAATTTGGATTTAGGTGCTACAAGACAAATTCTCGAGGAGTTCAGAGCTGGAATTCCATAATCCACGTGGGTTCCCTTTCAACTCAGGATATTCCGTGAGACGACACAGTTAAAGTGGTGTTTGTGAGAGGGTTCTGGGCTGATGGACTGACAGGGATTTCCAGCAGCAGAGGAAGAAAGCAGGAGGGGGAGTAGCTGGCAGGTTTGTTCACACTGATTTCTGCAGCTGCAGGTGTGTTGGCTGAAGAGGTTAAAGCCCCTCAATCACCTCCAGGATCTCTTACACTTCCCTACCTGAGACATCAGGTCAAGTGCCTGTTGTTCAACTGCTCTTTCTTGAAACCCTCTGCAGTCTGGATGGGCTGGATTAGCTGGAGGAGGTTTAAATAGCAGGTTTTGTTCCTCCACTCGACTGGAAAGCACCTTGTGTGTCACCCAAGTGCAGCAGATCCGGGTGAGGTTTGGTAAGTGGGGAGTAGTGGATGGCTGGAGGCAGCCGGGATCGATGCCCGGCGTGGGATCCTCCTGGCAGGCAGCAAACGCTCAGGTCTGAGAGCAGCGCCGCGGGGTTTGTGAGGAGGGGAAGGGAAGGGACCCTGAGGGGGTGTGCTCTGAGCCTGGGGGGATGCCCTGGCACCAGGACAAAGCCAGCATGACCTGCCCGGGGCTCCTTGTGCTCCTTGCAGAGCTGTTTGCACCCTGAGCGAGCCAAAGGCACGACTGGTTTCTACTTGACCACTGCGTTTTTTGTGTCCAGCTGAGAAGCAAGGTGGCAGCAGCAGCTTAAATGTTCATCCATCAGCTGATAAAGATTGGGGTGGTTTTTTTCCCCCTCTCTCCTGTGCCTGCAGAACTCGCAACCAACCATAAAAAGTTCAGGGGGGTCAGAGTGAAGATCTATGCTCTAATCAAGAGGGATGTCTCCTCAGAGCTCTATTAGTTGCCAAGAAACTACTTTTTGCAATAGTGGAAAATCTCTAACTGCTCCTAAAATAATTGGCTGGATGGACACGGAGTGACCTGGCTGTGCTCGGGAAGATTTCCTGGAACAGATGCTGAGCTACCACAGCAAGCAGCGTGCTGTAAATACACAGATACTGCCAACAGAATGGGGAGTCTAATTGGATTTAAATCCTTCCTGCATTGGAAGAGCAGCCCAGATTCCTGGCTGGCTGAAGAGCTGTTGAGGAGCGCAGGGCCAGTGGCTTTGGCTTTTCCCAACTGGCTCTGGGCTCCAGTATGAGCAATTAGTTCTCCTCACTTTCCATGGGGGGACCCTCACTGCATCAATCTTGTCTGTCTGAGCCATAAATTCTTCAGGGTCTGTCTTTTATGAGGCATTTACAAGGCAGGGTGGGCCTGTCTCACCTCACGCCTTACAAATCACACTGACAGGTATCAGAACCGATCCCTGAGATTTCAGGATCCTTTCCTGAGCTCTCCTTGGGGGGCTCAGCTGCCTGTGGGAGTTGGGGTGATGGGGGACACTTCATTGCCACTCAGTGCACCTGCAAGGTGCATTGAATACTTTTAATTTAATTACATATAATTAAATTAATTTAGTGTGTGCACATGAACAACAGTTCAGTTCGTGGGCTGCAAACCAGTGCGTGTGGAGCTGCTCAGCTAAACAGCTGGGAACAGAAAGTGGTGGTGGTGGGATTTGGGGGTTTCTGGATGAATTTGGGGAGTGTGACAGGTCAGCTCATTGTGCTGCTTCCAAACTTACTCGTTTGAAACTCCGTGGGGTTACATCAGCTGGGAGCCCCATCCCCTGTGAGGGTCTCAGTCAGCAGCTGCAGATAATAAAAAGAAAAATATCTGGGGGGAAATTCTCTGTCTTGATCTTGGATGAACTAAATTGACCTTTCCAGGTAGTGGGCACTCCTTTTGAGTGGAGGCTGCAGCTGTATCTGAGAGGATCTGCAGTTCTGTGTTGGCTTCAGAAGAGCTGGGAGCACGGACACCCCTTTCCATGTGTAACTTCTTCTTTACCATTTCTACTTATAGGAGCTTAAAGTACACCACATCTCTATCAAAACAGACAAATGGATCATTTAATGTCATGTAGTCCTGGAATGGTTGGGGTTGGGAGGGACCTTAAAGCCCATCCACTTCCACCCTGCCCTGGGCAGGGACACCTTCCACCAGCCCAGGTTGCTCCAACCTGGCCTTGGACACTCCCAGGGATCCAGAGGCAGCCGCAGCTTCTCTGGGCAACCTGTGCCAGTGCCAAAAAATAAATCATTCAGTCCTGTGATCTTTGGGACTCTGGAGCTTGGAGAGTTAATAGTTTTCCTCTGGAGTGTCTCCAGTCATCGCTCAGCTGCTGCTGCTGCTGATCCCTCGCCCTCGGCTTCATGGTGGATGAGGCCCCATTTTTTAAAAAGCAAAAGCAATTCTACTGTAGTCTCTGTGATTTAGAGCTTTGTTCCATGCTAAAACACAAAAAACTTCCCAAGATTTAGATGCTGCACCAGCTTTTACAACAAGGAGGATTTAGACTCGTACTTCCCACAAACTTGTTGTTGTTGTTGTTGTTGTTGTTGTTGTTGTTGGCTGAAGTTGTGCAAGAAGTTTTCTCCAGGGAAGATCCAGCCTTGGCTGGGAATGGCCAGAGCAACCACTGGGGCGGGCAAGGGGTGTCCCCAAACCACAGAGGGTCTTCTCCAGCATCATGTGCACGTGGCTGCTGAGCCAGGAGCAGCAGAGAACACAGAATTCCCAGAGAAGCTGTGGCTACCCCTGGATCCCTGGGAGTGTCCAAGGCCAGGTTGAAGCACCCTGGGCTGGTGGAAGGTGTCCCTGCCCATGGCAGGGCTGGGACTGGATGGGCCTTAAGGTCCCTTCCAACCCAAACCCCTTCAAACCTCAGTGCAAACTCTTGGATGTGTGGACAAAGCATCCCTTGTGTTCCAAACCACTTCTGTGCCGTGTTTCAGTGCCCCAGAGGACCAGTCAGAAACGATCTGAGACTCCAGCAGTGTAAGTGTGAGCACCAAAAACCTGCCCCTCTGCTGCTGAAAGTTTTGCCTGGCAATAAAAATTAGCTTGGGAGAATTACTAAGTAATTTCAAGTGCCATAAAGTAGCTGCTGGGAATAAAAAGTGTCGTAACTGCTGAGCATCAGCCCAGTTTCTGCAGGAATGAGTTATTATCATTAATTATCGCTCTATTTTATAGTTATTGCCTGTAATTTCAGGCTTTAAATACTCTAAAACATAAACAATGCTAATTTAATCATGGTGTATGAGAGTTGTAGAAATTTGCCTGCAGAGGAAGAAATTGTTAATAAAGTTTATTCTAGGAGAAACTTAAAATAATAATTAGAATGTCTTGGCATTTGTAGTGGAATGGAATCAACCATCACTTCTTACCTTGGGCCCCACCTGTTATTAGTGGGAAACAACGTGTGTTAATCACTGGGAGAATCCAGATCTTGATCCTGTTGTTGAAAATATTTTCGCTGAAGGTGAAAAGCAAGGAACTAAAACCGCATTTCCTTGGATTCATTTCATTGTTCTCCTCAATTTCATGCCCATTTCCTGTCCTCTGTCAGGAACTTCTTTAACTCTTGTCACACCTTTGGCAGTGTGATGGTCACTTGCATCTGTTCTAAGCCTTTAATTAAGTGATTAATTAGTGCAGGGCAGTGAGCAGATCACAGTGCTCTGCTGGAAACACAAAGGTTTGACAAGAAGTTGGTTTTGGCTTGTCTTTGTTCCAGTGAGAGGCCTGTTTATATACAACAAAATAGCTGTTTAATGTGTACCTTTCTAATGAACATCATTCTGATTTATGGGCTGGCTGTAGCCTTTTTTTCCCTCCTTTTTTCTTGAACCTGGTTCTCGATATCATTGCCCACAGATAAATAAAACTGCTTGGGGCTGGAATGCCCCTCTCAGAATCATCTGCATTTGGGAGGAGGAGTATATATATTAAAAAGCAGATAATATTTTGATAAATTTCATATATATATTTCTATGTTTTCTGTGTGTATTTTTATAGATATTATATATTTATTTTTATTTTTATATATATAAAAATAGAAAGCCCAACCCCACTCTGCCACCACACCAAAGCCTGATGGCCCTAAACCCAGGAAACAAGAGCTTCAGTCCTGCCTCCAACGTCACTCCTGCTCTTTCCAGCACAGGATTTCTGCCACACTCATTTCCCTAATGATTTTTTTTTTGGGGGGGGGGCTAAAAATAAACCAACATATGGCAAATGGGTTTTTGTGCGATACAGATTAGAGCCTGAGCAGTGGATCAGGCAGAGCTGCTGAGGTTGCATTTCTGAAGCCTGAAAAATCAGCATGGCTGGTGCTCCAGCCCCTTCCCCAGCTCTGTTGCCATCCCTGGAAACCCTCCAGCCCTGCCTAAATTAGTCCTGTTTAAATTTTTCATCTACTTAAACCACGCAGTGTTTGATTTAATTGAACAATCCTTGGGAGTTTTAATGTCCTTTCATCTTCAGAGCATCAAAAGGCTCTTCTTGTCCCATGGCACGGGGTGCCCAGGGCTGAAGGAGTTGGGTCATAGCTGGAATCCCCTGCTCCTGAAGGATGGAGTGCCAGTCTTTTCCAAGAGAATTTTCACCTCTGCCACGAATTCCTCGTCAAAGCTTGTGATACCCAACGGCTTCTGAGCCCAAATGAACTTTAAGAGGCTTTTGGACCTGTCAGTGCAGATCAGAGACCCTTCGACCTGCCCGGACCTTACAAGGAGGCTTTTTTTTCCCTTCTAAATACAGATGGAGGTAATTAGAAACTTTCAAATCCAGTTATCGGCTTTATTTTTCTTTCCTTCTTGTTCGTACCTTCCGTTTCCAAGCTGGGAAACCACAGGTGATCTCCCAGGTCCCTTCCAATCCAAACCATTCCATGTCCTTGCCCATCTCTGGCAGCTCCAGCTCCGTCCCACCAGCAGCACTGGGGGTCTCAGACCCTCCTCAGCTCCAGCCCAGAGGCTGGAGGGGACCTGCAGGTGGCCTTTTTTTGGGAAGTGTTAATGACCTTTGCTAATCATCTCCGGGATGGGGCTGACCGACCCCTGACACCATCAGCTGCCTTTCTGTTGCCGACAAAGGAGGTGTTTTGTAGTTGTTTGGGTTTGGTTTTTTTCCTTAGGAGGCAGGAGATTGCAAAGGCGGATCAGGCAGCCTGTGTTTAATATTTATACAGCTTTTACCATATATTATCATATATTTTTATCATATATTTACCATATATTACCATATATTTTACCATAGGTAAAGCTGAGCTGCCAAATTCCAGTGAGGGACAGAATTGCCTCAGAAATGAAACCAGCAGTTGTGGTTTTGGGTGTCAGGCCTGTGGGTTTTCTGTCCTTTCCTCCCATTAGTCAGTGCTGGGCTCGGGGGCTGGGGGTGGTTGGTTGTGCTCACAGTTTAATGTGATGATGGACCAAAGGCGGGGTTTTATTCCCTTAATCTTCCTTAATTTTTTCCACTCTTTTTAAGGACAGATCAGTATTTCAGAGGGGAAAAGCACCTGTAGCTGCAGAAAATAACGACCCCCAAATTGCTGTGCTTCTCGAGCACTTTGGAGCACGAGCTGAGGCTGTCAGAGAGGTCTGGGGAACCACAGACCCCGATGGGAAGGGCTGGGGAGAAAAGGAGAGAAAATGGGAATGCTTCAACCTGACTTGGGTGCCTGAGGAACCAAATCCTGTGGAATTCACCTCAGGTGACCAGGACAGGCTAAAAGAAAGCTGAGGGAACTGAACTTCCAGCTTCATTCGTGGGGTTTAAGCATAAATGGATATTTTTAGTCTGGAACAGTGGGAAGAATCAACCGAGGGTTGATGAACACACAGGGAATCCTGTCCTGGGAGGAATTGCTCAAAGGTTGCTCTTCCCTGGTGGGAAACATGGAGAGAACCATGGGATAACTCTTGTTATTCCTGGATGTGGCCATGCAAATTCCCAGGCCCAGGATCATCTGATCCATTAGAGCTGTCAGAATGATCCTCCCTGATCTTCAGGTACTCTCTGACACTGCCTGCGTTTTTCTACTTATAAATATCAAAGCAATAACCACCCTTGTTGTCCCCAAAGCCTGCTTTTTATGGCACTTTTTTAAATGCAATATTTCATGCTGTTTTCCCCAAATTAATAGGTTTCCCTCTTACCAAAGCCAGAGAAATCAATGCCAGAGCCCACAACAGACAAACCGCCGGCAATAAAGCAGAATATCCACTTGTGGGAGAGAGAAAACTGTCAATAAGAAAATAGATTTTTTTTTTCTTTCAGGTTTGCAACAACCACAACAAATTACAAGCCATGAATAGCCCATTAGTTATTTTATTTATTTTTTTTTTCTCCTTTCATGACACCTCTGAGCTCTCTCTCAGATTAACCCTGTGAATTGTGTCCCCTGGGTATCAGCTTAGGGGAAAATGTTGATTTAAACATGCACAGCCTTAATACTGGGCTTTGAAAATTGGAAAAGGAGGCTTTTTTTTTTTTTTTTTTTTAAATATCTTATTCAACTTCTGTTAAAACTATTGAAAGACCCAGTTATTTTGGAAGAAAACCAGTAGCTTTTGTTTGCTTGTTTGTTTGTTTTTTCCAGCCAGTCAGCCAAGCCTGACACCTTGGTGGTTGTTATGTAAGGAAGGTGCATTATGGATTTGATTTAATTTCCTTTAAATCCTCTGGGGTTCACCCCCCTGGGGCAGAGCACCCCCTGAACCCAAAGGCAGAGCAATCCAGACCCTTTCAGAGTTCCCTTCCCAATTTCCCCAGATCAATGAGAACAATAAAAATACCCCCCCGAGTTCAATATCCTCCATTTCCTTTTATTTTTTTCCCAATATCAACAAGGCTGGGACATAAACACTGGCTCTTTGGGTTTAGGAGCCCATTTAAGCCTGGCTGGTAAATCAGCTGCTCTTTTCCCAAACCTGGGACAGTGGCAGGAGGTTCTGGCAAGCAGAGAACGTGGGATGGAGAACCCCAGGGATGGAGCAAAGCTCAGGCTTGTGGCGTTCTTTAAACCGACCATTTTGCTTCCCTGGCTTTTAAGGCCACGTTTAATCCCTTTCAGGGGGAATCATCCTTTTCTCGGTGCTGTTTTTTTTTTCCCCTAAACCCAAAGGTTTTGGCTCACAGGGATTTTTCGGCAGGTCTCTGACACCATGTTCCCATTTTTCCCTGTGTCCTGCTAACACATCCCTGTCTTTGTGCAGCATCAAGCCTGGGAATAGTGGAAATTCCTGCAGTTGCAGTTTTGAAGCTGGAAGAGGGCATGAGGTTTTATTGAAAGATTCCACAAAGTGGAGCCCAAAATATTAGTTTCCCTGCCTGTTTACAGTCCCACCATAAAAGCACAAATTGTCCTCTATAAAAAGATATCCCGAAGCAACATTTGGAACAGTGAAGGAAGGGAAAGATTCTTTAACCAGATGCTGTAAATTTAATAGGGTGACACTAGTGCCACCCAGGATTTTATTGATGATATCGTCTCAAGTTGCTTATCTAGAAGTTTACTGTGTCTGTTTCCACTCTTGTTTAACTGCGATTTCCAAAAAGAAATTATTAACGAGCCATTATCTGAGGAGTGAAGGGGAAAGTGATTGAAATCAAACAAAAGCATCAAAAGGCAAACACAAATCATGGTAATGTCACCTTTTGTCTTATTTTTTTTTTTGGATTCTGTGATCCCTCAATGACTGTGGAAAGAGAAAGTTTCCCTGTCTGGAGAAGTCTCACAGCCTCGTCTCGGGCTGGCACTTTCAGGGATCTCTCACAGGATGTCTCCAAGCAGGCTGGGACACCTCAGAGAGCTGGAGGTGGATAAACATCCAGCTCATCTATTGACAGAAGGGCTTGGGTACATATGCATGCAATCCATGAGATTAGCAAAATGTCCGCTTTATTAACAAAGTTGTGACTTTTTATAGTGTCTTCACACCGTGTCCCGTGACCAGATACATACAATTGGTTACAGGGTTCTGTCCAGATGTAAACACACATTACAAATACACTTTTAATTGGTTTATAACAGGTGTGTGGTCAGAATGAGATAATTATTTACCTTATCAAACCCTGCCTTCTTCTTGCCACTAAGTTCCCCTTGTTCCAGCTAAGAGGCTCGCAGCCATCTTAACAATTACAGTTTACAGTGTCTATAAGCTATATTAAAGCAAAGTTTATAAAAACTACAGAATGCAATATAAGTTGCTCATATATCCATCATGTTCCTGCAACACTCATCACAGAACAGTCCAGCTGGGGCTGGGAATAACCTGCTGGTGTCCCCGAGGGGCAGGAGTGACCAGTGCAGGTGTAAGCCAGGGGAACAGGAATGTCCAACCCTGCAGCCTCCAGCCTGCGTTTTGCTGCTTGGCTTTGCCCGAAACGGAAGCCAAACCCAGCCCTGTGATGGCCAAAGGGACCTGGCAGAGCCAGTTCTCAGCACGGTGGCCCCTCAGCCTCACCTTCAGCAGTGGGGGACATTGAGAAGCCAAAATCCAGAGCGGTTTGTTCTTCGCTCATCCCGGGGTGTCAGGACCGCTCTTCCCTTCCAGAAGCAGCTGGTTCTCCTGGGCAGGACGGGGTGCTGGCAGCTGGCAGAAAGCTGCTCCAGACCCTCATTCCTGGGTGTTTAGGTTTGCTCCACTCTATTTCCTGCGCTTGGCACGAGCCACTCCCCGGGATATTCGTTGTGCTGCCTCTGAACGATGCCGTTAATTGCTGAACGAACCACTGTTTTGCTGCCACTGCCTCTCCATCTGCCTGTGCAGGGCTCTCAGGGTAGAAGAGACTCAGCCCAGCCAGCCCTCCAGCCAGCGGTCCCCTTGTCACCTGCCTTTGCCAACCCCCAGGAACGTGCTGAAATCAGCATTTTCAGAGCGTTTTTGCAGGGCTGTGAGGAGGAATGTGGCACATCTGTGCCCTTAAACCCCCCTTGCAGCAGGGCAGACAAACCAGAACCTGTTTTGTGCAATGAACCCTTAATTTTTTTGTTTTACTTAGTACTTGTCGTTGTCCAAAAAGCTGTGGATAAATTCCCTCCTGTGAACGTCCTAAACATCGACCTTTTGCCCGTGTTTCAACAGCTAAAAAGTATTTTCTGTTCCCTGGAACGAAAATTACGGCGCAACAACAAACGGGAATGGCCACCCTGAGATGTTTTGAGGTTTTCTCGGTTGATGTTTATACACTTCAACTCTTTTGTAGCAGTTTGAAGCGGCAAACTTTAAAAGTGTTGCAATTTTTATTCCAATTAAAAAGAAAAAGAAATAATAGAAAAGCAACTTTGGCTACTCTTTTGCTGGAGAATTTGGGTTCTTGCCCCCTGGACACGGAGTTACATTACCCAGCACAAGGCAACAATCCCAGTGCTGACTAATTGCTGGAAATGCTGATTTATTTATTCAGCCACTGTTTAATGCAAATGCAACTCCCGTGTCTTGTGCTGTTGAAACCCTCTGGAGGAATTTCAGCCCATTCAGAGCCCTTGTTTCCTGAGCATGAAGAACAAAACCTCCTCCATCAGGGCCCCGGCTGGTGCAGCTGAAAACCTGGGTGGGAAAGGTCCTTCCTTCCCGCGTCTCCTTTTGGTGCAGGACCAGCACCACACAAAGAGCACTGTCAGGAACAGCACCTGAAGGATGCTGGAATAAATGTCTCAGTTATTTGTAGGAGAGGCTTCCAACTCATCATTCTCCAGGCCAGAATTTCTCCCCTATTTAAGGTTCTTTTCGCTTGATTCTGAATATTCATCTCAGGGAAGCAAAGGGGAAATCCCTCTTTAGGATAAAAAAAAAAACAACCACAAATAAACCTGAATCAAAACTGTGTTCCAGGCTGTATCTTTCCCCTTTTCACTGCTGTCTTTGACACCTCGGTGGATTAATGCTCAATGCTTTGCTCTTTTTCTCCCTTGCTCTTTCTCAGAAGTGCAAGATGCGATCATTTTAATACCTAATACCTCGTGGTAGCTCAGGTTCTGTACAGCATTATGTTGACCTTTTCAGCGTTCAGTATTTTGATTACCTGGTGATCTTTTCCCTCCTGGGAGGTTGGGGAGGTTTTTTTAAGCGTAAGAACGCAGTGAACAGGCAGAGTAAACCCCAGAACACCCCTCAACACCCAGCAAAGCTGCTACTACAATTTGCAAGCTGCAGGACACGTGCAAATATTTGCTATCGCCTTTTATCGGCCTGCCAAAGAGAATAGAAACTCAGGAATAAACTGCTGTGGAAGGACAGCAAAAGTGATGGAGATTGAGGGCTTGATTTATAAGGAGAGATTAAAGTGACAAAGTGTGAATGGCTCGACTGAGCAGTTCTTAAAATTGGAAGTTGTCTGAGAGCTGTCGAGAGGCCCCTGCACCCACAGGGAACGGTGGGTTAGGGGGCTCCAAGGGGACAGAGCATCCAGGGGGGGATAAACCAGCAGGAAGAAAAATTAGAGAGGAAGAATTCGGACAGAATTTGGGAGGTTGCAGGCACTGCTGGCTGTTTGTCCCTTGTGGGCAGTGAGAGGGGGTTAAAAAACCTTCCTGTGTGGCTCTTGAGCTACTGAACAACAAGTCCTGCCTTAGAACCTGCTGCTGGGTCACCTCACACTTCGAGAGCAGCCCCAAATCATCGATTCTCCTCAGAACCCCGGGCTGAGGGATCAGGGTTTAGGGGAAATATCCCCTGTCCTGGGGGTTGTGTGTGCCCTGGGAAGGCACAGGGTGTCACTGCACGGCTTCTGACCCTAAAGCCTGGCCAGTTTGCATGGAATGGGACAGGGAAAATGCTTCTCCTGGGAGTAGGATCAGCTGCCTTGTCAGGGATGTGGCTTTCCATCCCCGGCCCAGACTCTTCCCAGTGCTTCAAAGGAGTCCCTGCTTTTCCAGGAAATAAAAGATGCCATCTTACATCCATGCCAAACTGTATTTTCCTCTTTCCTAAAGTTTATCACGGGTACGCTTTGCAAAACCGCTTTTCCTTCCTGTTTAATATCCTTTCTATTTTCAGTCCCGCTGATGTTCTCAGCCTCTGCACGGCGCTCTGAGAGTATTTTCCAGTGTTCATTAATCCACATACTGGTGCCATCCATGTGCTTCTCTTTAAAGCTCTTGCACCAGGTGAGAAGTAGATAAAAGAGGCCTGGGGAGGTGACTGAGAATTTGCAATCACCTTTTGTTTGTTGGCTGCTCCCAAGCACCCAGGAATTATCTCGCTGTCCATCTCTTGTTGCTCAGACTGTGGCAGGGAAGATTCTCTTAACAACTGCAACATGGGAAAGCTGCTGATTAAACGAGTCCTGAGCGTCGAGTCTTTCTCTGAAGAGCCTTAAAAAATTGTTATTTTATTTTTTTTTTCCCCTTTTTGGGGGGGAAGGTTACACCGTGAGGTGACAGTCCCCCTGTCCGTGTGTGTGAGCAACCACCTGAAATGCAGAGGTTTGTTCTGGGGCAGCGTTTTTCCGTGCAAGCAAAAGGTGGGAACGGACCTGCAGCTGAGGGAAGCCTTCAAACGTCGATTTTATGTGTTTCTCCCCTCGAAAACACCTCTCTGCAACGAGGCACGATTTATAGGGCTGCTCTGGGGATTCTGGCTGAAGGAGGCTTGGCTGTATTTATGGCCGGGCCTCGGGGGCCAAGGCACCTTGTCCAGTTGAAGTAAATCAGGTTGTGGCAGCCCCTGATCTCAGCCCCCAAACTGACCCCCCACCCCTGAGGGGCTTCACCTGCATTTTCCATCCTCTGGCCTCGCTCAGTTTATCCCCCCACTTCCCTCTCCAGCTCGTGGACTGGCAGCTTGAGGCAACAACAGCTTTTGGCCACACACCCCTGGGGTCTTCTGGGTCTTTCAAAACTGCCAGTAATTTGCTATATTAGAGCCTGACTTTACTGTGTTACAGTAAAGCTGCTTCAGATTATTGAGGTGGGGTAAATTCTGCTACTCAGCTTTAGGGTCCTAGAGCAGTGCCTGGTAAAGGGCATTAAAATCTTGTAGGACTTTCATTTCTGCCTCTTTTTATCTCCCTGTGCCACTTTCAATTAAAACATCTGCTTTCACAAGCGTCACTTCTGGATGTTATTCCTCCTCAGCCCTATTTGTGTGCTGTTGTTTTTTTTTTAGGACTTGTTTAACCTGTCCTGGGCCAAAAGCTTCATTTTCATTGTCTGGCTGGGACCTGCAAAGCTTGGTGGCTTCAAGGCATGATTTTATTACTGGTTTTGGACCCTGTGCCAGTAGCAGAGATGTTTTCTGGACGCTGAAGGAGGGACAGTGTGTGGAGGGAAATCAAGGGGAGCAGCTCTGAAACTCCTTGAAGGTTTCAGAGTGTCCCAGCAGGAGTCTGGAGGTACAAAGTGCCTCGGGAGGGTTTTTCTTGGAGAGCCCAGCACTGGCCTTTGCCCCACGAGCAGAGCTGAGCTCAAATCAGTGACCACAGAGTGCCACCAACGGAAGGAAAAGCAGCTTTTCCCAAGCCCTGTGAACAATGAAAACACGGCTTTTGATCCAGGTGTAATTCTGGGGTGATTAATTAACTCCTCTGTTTGCTTAGGAGCAAACATTTTCAAGCAAACTCCTTCCTTTTAGCAATTTTGCCAGTTATTAATTTGGAGGGGCATTAACGGGGGGTTTCTTTGACACTGAGTTATAAGCACGTAACTCATTTTTCCTTGTGCTTGTTTAGTCCTTAAATTGTTACTAAAACCCAGTGCTGAAAGGCTGGTGGCAATTCCAGCTCCCGTGGATACTGAGAGCACCTTTTACAGCAGGAAATGCAGGGGGACACAGAGACCTCTGAGCTGGATGTGGGATTTAACACCCCAAATCATTCATTGGGGTAAAAATGCTCTGCCAGCAGAACAGGTTAAGCTGCAGAGCAGAAAGGGCAGATAAATGTGAGATACTTGTTGGGTTTGTGGCTGTTTCTTTGGTTTTTGCCAAAGCTCGAGGCCCACTGGGGTTTTGAGATGGTTCCTCCAACAGGACATGTTTAAAATTGGAAATTTGGTTTATGCTGCAGAAGAAACATGACTGAAAAGGAAACAAATCTGCAATTTGGGCTCCATCGTTAAAGCTGGTCAGGTCAGGAATTGTTCTGGGAGAACACTGATATCTCAGACTGAAATTCAGGACTTGGGAAAGAATTAACTGACAATCAAAGGCTCATTCAAAATTAAAGTTTGTATGGATTTTCAGTTAGAAGGAAATTCATCTCTGTCAATATGAGTAGGCAAGTTTAAAGGCCTGTTCTTGGAGTGTTCTTATGGCTCCTTTTATTCTGAGACACAAAGCAATTTATCTGACCTGTGGGATGAATCTGCCTGTGAAGGGCCCATTTCTTTCTTTCCTTTTTTAAACCCAATGAATGAGTAACCTGGGTGAAATTCCTCCTTCTTTTATTCCACTAAACTCGGAGGAAAATTGACATTTTGTGGTTTTATCCTGGCTTAGCAGAGAAATCATTTCATTCGGTGGACGTTTTGTGGGGCAATAAAGCACTTGGAGGTTTGTCCCTGCCCAGGGCTCATTTAATTCCCCGAGTGCTGGAGGTTTAAAGTGACAATAAGAGCTGGGACTGGGCTTCAGGCAGTGATCAGTGCTGTCACCTCATCCCCTCACTGGGACTGAGACAGACAATTTAAGTGATGTGCCCCAGACTGGACAGTGAATCCAAGCCCAAAGCTGAGATTCGACCTTCCTTAAACGGGGATTATAGTGAAAGCTGTGGGTTGGTGGTGGGGTTTTTTGAGGTTAAATAAAACTTGCCCTTCTTTTAAATTCCCTCTATATTGAGATTTCCACCGTAGAAAATCCCAGGGTGCCGCTCAGGTCTGCACTTGGATTTCCAGCAGGGTTACAAACCCAACTTTTGCGGCTTTCTTTAAAGGACTCTTTGCTCAGGACTGTTCCAAAGAAACCCTGGCCTGACCACTCTGGCACTGCTGGCAGTGGGAACGTGGCCTCTGCCCCACAGCGGGTTGAAATCCTCCACTTCATGTTGATCTGCTTTTCTTCACAGTGCAAGAAATAATTTCTCATTCCTAGAATTTTTTTTTTTCAGCGCTCAGCATTAAAAATTATTCTTGCAGGGACCACTTTCGGAACTGGAGAAAGAGCAACGTCCTCTTGGGGGGCTTTAAAACGTCAGGGGAATAGGATGTGGTCACGCACAGGCTGGGACTCATCTAATGCTGCTTGAACAAACTTCTACAAGAAGCTTTTAGCTCTTCACAGCCATGACTTGCTTGCATTTATTTCACCGGAATCATAGAAAATCCTCAGCTGGAAGAGATCCACAAGGATCATCGAGTCGAACTCCTGAGTCGAAGACAATAATTCTGCTCCATTAAAGAAATTCTGATTACTTGAATTGATGGAAGCTTGTCTACCCTCCTCTTTTATCCCACATTTTGCCCTGAGAAAAAAGAAAAGCAGGAATTCCTTGGCCATCCAGCGGGTTTGTGCTTCCAGTAGGATTCATGTTTGGTGAAGTAACTATTTTTCTTTTAATGTTGATTTATGTGGGACCATTTCCATGAATGCTCTGAATTCTTCATGCGCACACCTTGCAGAAGTTCTTTAGGGCCTGGGCACCACATGGTCACTGTATTTCTCTTTCATCCACCCCAGCTTTGTGTCCCCTCTCCCCGTTTCACAGCCGGGATTATTTCCTGGGTTAATGGCACGCCCCGCTCTGTGTATATATTTTAAAAGTCAGATGATAAACCAGGTTTTCATCATCTCCAAGTGACAATAGATCTTGTTGGAGACAAATTTATAGCTATTATATTTTTGTGCTTGTGTCAGCTAACCTTGGCAAACAGGGGCCCTGCTGCTATTGGGATGAAACTTATAAATCTCTGCTTTCCCACTTTCTCTTCCCCCTGCTTTTGGAACCTTGTCTCAGACCTTGTCTCCTCCTTTATTCATGGCAGCCAGAGTACCCCTGTGGCCTGAAATCTCTTCAAGGACCAGGGTGTAATATTTCACCCCCTTTCTTATCCTTTTTTTTTTTTTTTTAAAAACAGAAAAATAAAAATTTATTTCCCTCTCTTGCCCTGATGTATAAAAGAAAAAAAAAAAAAAAGTGTGAGCAGCTTTTTCTGGAGTCCCAGTTCAGGTATTTGTTTATTGGCAGTAATTTCCAGAAACTGGAAGTAATCTCCTAATGCTTCCACTCCAATGAATGGTTTGATCAGTAAGAGTCCTTGATCATTTTATTTCCTACCATAATCCCGTTGTTCAGCACCTCTGAGGAGCACTTTTTTCCCCTGGGCAGCCCCAGCAGCAGCTCCTGCAGCACAGGCTGAGAATGGATCTGTCTCGAGACCCCTTTTTTTTGCTGTCTCTTCCCCACGTCTCCCAAATTTACAGCAAATCTTTTAAGGCATGTGAAATGTTGTTGCATTTAATGAACGACCATGCTGTAAGATAAGAAGATCTGCAGTAAAATAACCCACCTCAGAGAGAAGTGAGAACTTCCTGCCAAAACTTGCTGTGGTTTCCAGTTTTTTGTTTTTGTGGGTTTTTTTTATTTCCTCAATAATCTAAGGAAAAGAAAAATTAAAATGTTGAATTTCTTTCTTTCTTTTTCTTTCTTTCTTTCTTTCTTTCTTTCTTTCTTTCTTTCTTTCTTTCTTTCTTTCTTTCTTT
>JAWMRA010000056.1:1295273-1316273 GCA_035584735.1 Pseudotriccus pelzelni | reverse complement strand
GCTGTGGCTGCCCCTGGATCCCTGGGAGTGTCCAAGGCCAGGTTGGAGCAACCTGGGCTAGTGGAAGGTGTCCCTGCCCATGGCACTGGGTGCTCTTTAAGGTCCCTTCCCACCTAAACCATTCCATGGTTCCATGGCTCTATACGGGCCCCCTGCTCTGGGTCAGATATTCCAGGTACTGAACTACAGAATTCCGGCTGCTGTGACCTCCTTTCCTTGCCCAGGAGTGCCCAAACACAACTGGACTGAGCTCCATGGATTTCACTCCCCAACAGTCAATGCCACACTGGTGGGAAACAGCTGCTTCAGACTTGCAAAAAGTGATTTTTCTTCACTCTCTCGGCAAAATGCAATGAGACAATAGAAATTTTTGTGTGTAAACTGCGACCTGAAAAGCTGCCATAACCTCACTAGATCACAATAAAAATCTGCTACACAGAAACATAAATGAGGAAACCCTGGGGCAATTTCCTCTCAAAAAAGGAAAAAAGTGTGGTAATGAATAGATAGGAATATGGATTGTCTTGGACTATCGAACAAAGGGTTGGGCTATTAAGGAGAGCTTGTTAATGATCTATGAAAGGGTTTGGGAGGAGGGTCGGCTGTTAAAATGTGTGTTTTGCATAGTTTTATGTGAAAAAGCAGTTGGTGCTTGTGTCATTGCTCGTGATGGAGAGATTCATTCCACGGGAAGTGCTGAGATCTCAGCTGAAAAGTTTGTTTGTCCTTGGCACGAGTTGGAAGCGTTTTGACTAAATGTGCCCTCCAGGATGTCCTCCCGTTGGATTTCCAAGGCTGCCTGAGGGAAAAAGGCAGTGGCGAGGAGGGGCTGGGTGTGTGCAGCTTTTCCAAAGAGGTACCAGTATCCTCCAGGAATTTCTGAGCCCTGTTCCTGAATTTCTGCTCACAGCTGGGACCTGGCAGCCTCGGTGGAGAATTATTGTGGGTTTTTTTTTCTCTCTCCTGGAACCTTTTGCTCCCCCGTGTGCAAATCTTTGCTTTGGCAGGCCTGGCATTTTGCAGGAGCTGCCCCCGAGTTTGTTGTGTAATTAAGATAACGTGGATATGGAGAGAAGCTCTAACAATGAACCAGCAATTCCTTTTAACCCTCCTGCCCCTTCCCTCCAGGCAGTGTTTCCATCAGCCCCCAGTGTGGAGTCACGAACATCCCTGAGCAGTTTTGTCAGGGCTGATTGTTTTTAATCACCCCCCCCCCCTCCTGGCCCCGTTTTCTCCACTTGTTTTTCCAGGGTGATGGTGGAAAATCAAACCTGCACCTGAGCACACCCATAAATATCAGGGAGCTCCCTCTGCTTGTCCTGGCCTCGGGTCTGTGCTCAGGAAGCTCAGGGAGCTCCTCAGGACAGAGCAAAGCCAAAAAAGTTTACAAACAACCCCGGGACAGGGTTAGGGGGGATACTGGGGACAAATTCCTCCCAGGGAGAGGAGCTGGGATGGAATTCCCAGAGAAGCTGTGGCTGCCCCTGGAGTCCTGGAAGTATCCAAGGCCAGGTTGGAGCCTCCTGGGCTGGTGGAAGGTGTCCTGGCCACCACTGATGCTCTGGACGTTGGGGTGAAGTGTCCTACAGCTCAGCATCCCTTCCTGTGCTTTGGGAATTCCTGCTTTCAGCTCTTCAGGGAGGCTTTCAGGGACAGGACTTCCCACCCCAAAGCATAACCCCTTCTGTTCAGTGTTTTCCATGGGGAAATAATTCGCTTGTTGACATGTTGGGTCATTTATTTAATGACACAGGGCTGCATTTCCACCCCAAAATGATTGGATACCAAGTCCCTCAAGTGGTGTGGTGGCATATTAAACCTGGAACGATGGCACTGAGCAGCTTTTCACCCAGCAGACCACTGGCAAGTGTGTGGATTTCTTCAGTCCATATCATTTCCAGGATTTTTTTTTTGAAGTCCAGCTTTGAAACAACACAGTGCTGTGAGTTATCTGATTCCATCTCATCCTTACACATGCAGCAATATTGTGCTGTTTGTTTGCGTTTGATTTATTCCTTCTTGTTGTTGTTACATTTAGTTTTGGCAGCAAGCAGCCCAGTTTTGTTTGTATTGCTTTTAATTCCCACTGGGAACATTAAATCCTGAGATCTTGAATCCCATCCCCAAGTAGCCCAGGGACCCAAATGTTTACTGGGTTTAAAAAAATAAATAATTGTGGCTTAGAAAGATGTTATTTTAAACAATTCTGCCCAGCACAGATTAGCTTTTAGCAGCATCATATTGAGGATAATCAGGATGATTACATGAATATCCAGTGTTTTCTGCTTGAATATTAACCAGCCTCAAATTCAGGAAAGAATCTGCCATAAAACTGGGTGGTTTTAATTTTTTTTTCTTCCCTTCATTTCTGACTATGGGAAATGAAGCAGAAAAAACGAAGCGGGCTGGGAAGTGTCTGCAGTCAGAAACGTGTCCCTGGCCTTGGGTTTTGTGGTGAATAATTGGGCCCTGAAGGAATTGGCTGTGGAGCTGCTGTCCTGGCTGCTGGGGGTGTCTTGGCTGTGTGTGGTTTTCCAGCTGCCTCCCAGCAGGAGGTTTTGGCAGGAGCCCTGAGCAGTGACACCTCAGAGGAGGGGGGAAAGGACGCTCCGACGTTCGACACGATCCAGAGCCCTGTTTAGCGGAGAAATCCACGCGGGGCAAAACTCCACAGGCTTTAGGAAGCTCTGTTTTACTCTTAGGAGGGGGGAATTCCCTCCCCACACCAGGTTTTGGCTGTTCCCCCTCTGCAGGGGTGGCCTTTAAACCTCTCAGACGAGCTCTTCTGCTCCACTCCCCCCACCGTGGGATTACAGGGGGGTTTGTTGGGGTGCTTTGGGCTTTCCCAAGTTGTAGCTCGTCCACATGTAGCTGGAATGCGTGGAAATCTTTCCCATTTAGGGGGTGCAGGTCTCATGGATGTGGTGCTGAGAGGAGACCAGAGGATGATCCAGCTGGATGTCCCAGAGAACAACCCAAGGGACCACTCTTTTAGGGGCAGTGGGCAATAATTGGCTACTTTGGGCTCAGTTTTGGGGTGGTAACATTTGCATTCTCCTCCTTGAGCTAAAAATCTGCTTAGAATTCTGCTCTGAACTGAAACCCTGCAGCTCAGTTCCATGGAATCATGGGATCCGTAGGGTTGGAAAAGGGCCCCAAGACCATCAAACCCAAGCTTTGACCAAATCCCACTGTGCCCACAATCAGGAAGTGCCACATCTTCTCCTTTTGGTCTTCAACACTTCCAGGGATGCTGACACCACACATCCATGGGGAGCCTCTTCCATGCATCAAAACTGGGCTTCCTGTGGATCATTCTCCACTTTCAGGGTGTCAATTGCTTTTGGAAAAATACCTGGGATAGGATCATTCCCTCTCACATTCCAGAAAGCTCCTCCATAAACTCCCTTGAGTTGGGTGACCACGAGTTTGTTCTCCTGCTCTTCACTGGATTCCAAATCACTCCAATTCCTCTTTGTGCTGTTCACCAAGTCCAACTTTCGACTGAATCCCACCACGTTTTCCCACTTGTACAACCACAGGAACAATCTGCTAATTCTGGATCCCAGGAATTGGGATGTATTGATGCAGGTGGAGAGGGATGTGCAGTGGACATGGTTTTATGGGAATCTCAGGAGAATCCGGCTTTGTTCCTGCTCAGGTTGTGTTTAAAAATTGCAAGGAGACTCCAGACAAACATCTCTCTGCAGTTAAAAGCAGAAAATCCTTGATCCTGTGCAATAATCCATTTTCTTCAGGGAGTTTTAGCCCAGCAGAAGGATCCACTGGTTAAATTCCAAATGCAGCCTTCTGGTTTAATGCTGAGCATTATAATAAATGGTGGATGTTGTTACACATTCCAGCACTTTTACAAACCTCTTGCCATGCAATTCTTCCATATTTTCAAATAACAACACCCAATTAAGCACTTGAATCAGTGCTGCCCTCAGCAGAGATGTAATTAAGCAGGTGTTTAAATCCCTTGTTAAATTAGTCTCTTATATTTTTCTTTCCTAATCTCCCATTACTATTCCTGTCTGAAAAAATAATGGGAAAACAAATGAGTCCTGAAACCCCGACTTGGGGCATGGAGGGGTCAAACTGTATCAGCCATGCAAAGAAGATCTATGGAATCTAATCAAATTTGGGTGAAACAGAGCAGGTTTAAACGGGAGCTGGGGGAGAACAGCAGAGAATGGCCAAACATCACTTCTCTGGGAAGGCAAAAAAAAAAAAAAAGGGAAATGAAATAAAAATCCACTTCCAAAAGGGCATTATGTGGCACTTTCCCCAACTAATGGCTCGACTGCTGTAATTTGGAATGTTCACAAAATGCAGACATGGCCTGGCCATAAAGAGAATAGGGAAACAAAGAGGTTGCTAATTCAATTACCGGCGTTATAGATCAAGCTCTTTACTATTCATCCAAATGGAAATTTACACTAAATAACATTATCCTGAATTGGCTCAGCAACTAAATGGACTAAGACTCTCCCATCTGACAGATTGCCTGGTCTCAGCTAGGTCCTGGAAATTGCCTCTCCTGTGGATACCTTTAAGCAGCTCCAAACACTCCTGGTGGGGAATAAATGAAATAAAGTCCCATCATCACTGGCCCTGCATTCACTGAGCAAGGAGGTGCATTAAAGAGTGGCTCTGTAGGGTTTGGCCCTGTCTGGTTATGGCCAAGGCAGGGCCTTTCAGAGGTCCTGACTCTTGGACAACTCTTCCGAGATGTTTGGTGAGCCAAATATGCAGGTTGGAGCCTAATACTTATTTTATTTATATATATATATGAAAATATATTATATCGTACACAGCATGTATAATAATTTTATATATATTTATATATAAATATAAATTTTTTTAAAGGATACAAAACATCTCACCTGGGACCCTCCTCAAACGCTGTGTGAAGGGCAGCTGGAGCAGCTCTGCTGCTGCTGGGAAGGAGCAACCCCAGCTTGACCAAACAAGGCACGTTCAGCTGTTTGGAACGTGCTGTTTTCTCTTGTGCTGGTTAAACTCTCTTAGTTCAGCTCAAAGGGGCTCAGATTTCCAGCTGGAATGGAAGTTTTATTTCTGCCTGAAGTTGGTTCACCCAAAAAAATGACCGTTGTTAAAGCAGCTACACTTCAGTTCCCATTTTTTCCTGGGATAATTTGGATGGATTCGGTTTCTCAGTGGATTTCTCAGTGGGTTTCTCTGTTCCTAAAAAGCTAAAAGTCTTTCCCAAAACGTGGTTTGGGATTTTTGTGTCTTCAGAAGGAGCTTTCTGAAGACTCTTTAGCTGCGAGAAGGGGAAGTTTGAGGGGGATCCCATCAGCCTGATGGGAGGGATTCGGAATGATGGATCCAGACCCTTCTGAGTCGTTCCCAGTCACAGGCCAAGAGGTGCTGGATTGAAATACAGGAAATTCCACTCAAACATCAGTAAAAACTCTTGTGAGAATGGCTAAAGGCTGGAATGTGTTTCTCAGACAGGCTCTGGACTCTCCATCCTTGGGGATATTCAAAACTCCCTGGGCATGGGAATGTTCCAGCTCACCCTGATTCAGGCCGGGCTTTGGGTGGAGGATTTCCACTTCCAAACCACAACTAGTCTGTGGCTCTGAGATTTAAGAACCTAATCCATAGTGAAAGGCAACGAGAGAAGCATCCCGGACTTTTAAATGGCTTTTGAAAGCCGGAGCCAAGTTCCCAAACCAACCACAATCCCGAGTGCAGGAATATTGTAATACCCCCCAAAAACCGTGTTCACGTTCTGTGCAGCCTTCAAAAGGCTCCCACAGCAGTGTGTGGGGTTTGTGCTCAAACCCTTCTTGGTGTGCTTTTAAACCCCCCAAACACTTCCATTTGTGCAGCCACTACTTAACTTCAAACGGCCTTAATTCCTTCTGTTGGGCGGTGAATGCTGAACGCAGCAGCAAATAACACGTTGCTGCCTAATCCCATGATTATTAAATATAGAGTGTGAAAACGCCACTGATGAAGAGTTCCGTGCTTAAAAGGTTACTTTCCTAAAAATAAAAGGGAGCCGGGCCCCGCTGGCTGTGCCGAGGCTCATTTCCTCTGCCTACCAGGGACAATAAGCTGCGTTTAAAGGTCATCGGTTCCTTTGTATGCTAATAAACAATTAGTGTGGCTGGAGAGGGAGCGGGGAGGGAGGAGAGACGAGGCATCAGCTCCTTCAGGACGGGTTTCTGAGCAAATTAGCCATTCCTGACGAGCTCGGGATGCTGAGCCCGACGTCTCCTGGATGATTTCTCAGCCATCATTTCAGTCTGGGAAAATATTGCTGTTTAATCAGCTCCGGCTAACAATTATTTTTCTCCTTGACAAGCCCCTCCTGGGACTCCAGTTCACCCCCGAGATTATTATTTTTATTATTGTAGCGTTTTATAGTCGATAAGGCAGAAGCATTTAGGGAAAGGAAATAACTCCCTTTTGCTTGCAGGCAGTTATGCTGCTTTATGCACATGAAATATATGTGCAGGGAATCCAAATTTGATGTCACTCCAGTCGTTTCACTGCAGTGGGAGCAGCAGAGTTTCACACATTGTTGTAATGACTGTCCCCCCCCTCATCCCCCCCTCTGCTGCCACACAAAAACTGACCATCTGGTCGACATTAGAAAGCAAAATAACTGTGATTGTGGATGGGGGCACCTCACTTGCCAAATGCCAGATAGCACAGGTTCAATAGTCCCACAAAAGCCTCGCTCTTCCCATCTCTGAATTGCCCAGGAACATCTGCAGGCAAGCAATCCATTTATTTATTTTCTCCTAATCGTTGGAAAACACATTTTAGGCTTCCTAGAATGACTTTCACCTGTCCTATTTATTTACTTGACTTTCCTATTAGTTCTGCCTGACTTTTTTGGGGTTTTAATTTTGGATGCCAGTGGATATTCTCTTCCCAAGTTTCCAGGAAACAGGAACATTGAGTCAGGATTATTCTGATTCAGTGGCGGAAAAGCTGCTGCTGCTGCACCAACGAGTGCAGCCCAGGGGGGTGGCAGGGAAAGCAGCCTGGGGAAAGCAGGGAGGCCCCAAGAACTCTCTCTGCCCACGGTCAGGGGGCTTGTTGGGGTTGTGCTGGGACAGGGGAGAGGTTGGGAACCCGTGGAGATCGGGAAGGAGTAAAGCAGCCCCTTGGATCCAAGAGCAGAGAGCTGACAGTGCCCTCCTCGCTCAGCCTCCAGGTTCACTCTGTCCTGCAGAGCCCAAACTTCTCAGCTTGGAAGCCTCAAGAGTTTCTCCAGGATTCAGGAATCCTCCAGGGCTGAAGGTGGAGGGGATCAGTGTGCAGTGAAGTTCATTTTCCCGGGCTCCAGGTGAGCTTTGCGTGTTCTGATCCCCAGGGGAGGGACAAGCCCTGTGTGAGCCAGAGCTGGGGCGGCTTCTGTTGTCCTGGGACACCTCAGGATGGGATGGAGGGTCAGCAGAGCCACCCAGGGAGGGGACAGGGCACCAAACCTGGAGCACAAAACCTGCACATCAGCACCTTCCAGTTGCACCTTGATGGGCAGAGGCAGCTGGAGTTGAGGAGAGGACAATTGCCAGTCTAGCACTTCCCCCTCGCAGTGACTGCAGCTCCAAACCCGCTGAGGACAAACCCTGGAAGTCGCTACCGTTGCCTTTTGAACAGTTTCATCTTTCCTTGACGCAGCTCCTTCAGTCGACAGAAATATTTGCACTCTCTGTTTGTGGGAGATGCACCAGACACCACCTCGGGTATCTTCAGCTGCTTCTGTTACCCTGAGGGTTTCAGTTTTCTCTTGACTGTGGCTGTCACAGAGCTCTGACTCCTCTTTGTTTATTCTTAATTAACTTCGTGCTTGTTTTCAGCAGGCACGGCAATCCAGTGATAGCAGTGAGACCGTTCGGGAGCAGAAATGCAACCCCCCAAAACCAGGGAACAGGGGGAACATTTCTTGGGCAGGATTTGCCTAAAAACTCACTGCCAGATGTGGAAGCACCACAATTCACCCAGGGCCTGACTGATGGTGTATAAACCACTAACAGGGATAAATGTCTGGGGCAAGAGTGGAAGAGTCCCTCCTCACACAGCTTTTTCTAAATGAATTGACTTGGGAAATGCAAGAAATGCAGAGAAATTGTTCTCAATGCCAAGAGGACTCTCCCAAACCCTCATAATAACATTTGAATTCAAATTCAGTTTCTAAATAGATTTTAAGGGATTCATCCAAAGTGGTCAGGCTGCTGGTTTTCCATCCTAGCAAGGCTTTTGAGATCCCTGGATGTTTGCACGTAAAGAGGATAGATTTAGGTTGGATACTGGGAAGGAATTCCTCCCTGGGAGGGGGGGAAGAGGCTGGGATGGAATTCCCAGAGAAGTGGGAAGTGTCCAAGGCCAGGTTGGAATAACCTGGGGCAGTGGAAGATGTCCCTGCCCAGGTGCCACTGGGTGGGCTTTGAGGTCCCTTCCAACCCATCCCAGGATTCCAGGACATCCAAGAGCTCCGTGGTGACCCAGCTTTGAAGGGAGGAGCGGATCAAACGCCTGGCAATAAGGACCAGCTCCACATTATCCAGGAATTCTGATCGAAAGGCAACAACTTCGGGCACTTCCTCACCAACCTCGGCTCTGTCTCCCCAGCCTGTATCTGGAGAATTCAGCTGAGAACTCAATGCTGTGGAAAATTTCCATCACACCCCTGAGTTTCATTGAGCACAGAGCATTTTTCAATTGCAGACCGAGCTGCAGAGCTTAAACCCGGCAAAGAATTCATTATTTTAATGATAATAATTTACACTTGCATGGGAGCTTTCATCCAAGAAAACACCATGTTAGAGTTTTTCCATTCACAGCCTCTCCAAGATGGGATAATTTCACCTTGATAAGCATGTGTATTATATTTGCCTTTGCTGGTTGTGGCGGAAAAAAATGAAGATTATTATAGTTTGTACAGCCGAGTGTTTATTATGGAAACGTTTTGCATTTATATTGTACTTTTCTTCAAATCTGAAGGTGGTTTTGAAACACTCTTTTAAACCTATCAATACCTCGATTACGGAAGATTATTCCAAGGTTGTAATCTTGGGAAAACTGAGGTAATAACCCCCAGGGACCATTCTGGTCCTTTTATTTGTGTGTGTGTGTGTGTTTGTTTGAGGGAAATGGAAGCAGAAACTGGTTTGAATCTCTGGAAATTGGGTCCCATTGCTGAGATCAAATCTACTGGTCCAGCTCAGCCACATCTTCAAAAATCAAGTATTTTCTCTTCAAAGGAAATTCTCCCTCTGCACATCCTCTAGTGGAGATACTTTCCATGACTTCAGTCCAGCTCTTAATGTCCTCAACCATATAGAACACAACGTGTACCTCTTTTCTTCCTGTCCATGGGAAACGGAGCCAATTTTGCCTCTTCTGAAGTGCAATAAATTCCCTGTACAGAAGCTTTGTTTTCTTTCAGCAGTTGTCTTTTTGGAAGCTCTGCATAAACACACAAAAGCTCATTTCTAATTTGTTTGTTGGTTGGGTTGTGGTTTTTTTTTTTTTCCTCTTTGCACTATTTGCTTGTTTCAAAAATGAAATTTAAACATGTGTGAGCACAGAAGGCAGCCCAAGAACACGGAGTCAGAGCCATTCCATGGGAAGTGTTTCAGAAATGCTGATTGATCCAGACTGGCTTGGAAAGCATTTTATCCAAAGTACCCAAAATACAGGACAGATTGCAGGATACATTCCCTCAGTAATATCATTCTCATCGCTGGACTTATTTGTATCAGTTTTAGCTGCTGGTCTTGATTATGTCACACAGATTTCATGGATTATTTTGGGTTGTTTTTTTTTTTGCTCTGACAGTAGAATTTATTAACTGATGGTTGGGAGTCACAAAATCTGATCTCTAAACTTGAACTTTTAGTGTATTTCCAGTGGTGGATGGAGATGACTTTATTCTGTCTTTGTTCATCATTGTCAGAAGTGTTTCACTGCTTAAAGAAAACCTCCAACACTTTGGCTCTGCAAAACTTGAAAAATGCCCTAATAAACTTAGAAAGCACTTTAATGTCAGCACTGAGGACAAAACTGTTAAGGCAGTTAATCATTTCCATCACATTCTGCTTGGCAAAGAAAGAAATAACATGTTTCCATTATTTATTTCCGCATGCACGTCGAGTAAATGAAATCAAAGAGGTAATTTTGGACTTTGGAGGATTCTACAGGAACTCATGTCCGATTCAGTGGCTTGGGGTTAATGGATTTGTTGCTGCTGCAACTGGAAAAACGGGGAGTAGTTTTGGTCATCTTTTCCTGAGAGGATCTGAGGTGGAGCCATGATTAAAGGCACTAATTTCTTATTAAACGAGGCGGTTCCCACTGGGCAGGTGTAGCCACTGGTCCAGGGAATCAGCCTCCAGGAGACACCTTTGGATCGTGGAACAAGCACATGGACACAACAATTAACTAAAGCTCTTCATTACCTGCAGGTTTATTTCTCCCCATCCCCACTTCTTCCCTGGCTTTTTATTTTTTCCCACTGGTGCCTTATTAATGAACTGTGAAAGCTGACATTTCCAATAAGGAACAATTAAATCTGAGGCTAAATTAAATGAAGTCGTTCATTTACAAAATAATAGCTAACTAGCATGAGGGTGGTGAAAAATGATTGCAAGTCATGGGGAACCAAAAAAAAAAAAAGAGAAAAAAAAAAAGAAAAGAGTAAATTAAGTCTGGCTACAATTATGTTCTTTAAATACTTGTGCTGCTCAGAAAATTAAATGGGAAATATCTTATTAGTTATCTCACACATCAGGGAGGGAGGGGTGTGTTCAACACAACAGTGTCATCAGTCCTTCAGAGATGTCCCTGTAAGGAAGGGACTTAAATTCCTAAATTTCATCCCCCTTTTCTTGCAGAGAGGTGCTGGAGAAAGGAATCCTGGAATGGTTTGGGCTGGAAAGGATCTTAAAGCTCATCCAGTTCCACTCCACCTTCCACCAGCCCAGGTTGCTCCAACCTGACCTCGGACACTTCCAGGGATCCAGGGGCAGCCACAGCTGCTCTGGGCAAGAACTGGCACATGAGAAGTGCTTTTCACCTTCCAAAGTTAGAGAGAGGCTGCAGGGATGGTCCTTCCAGAGCCTTCAGTGAGCTTGGAGCTCTCTGACCCAGGTAACAGCCCGGTGGGGCCGCTGGAGGTGAAGGAATCACCCACATCCCGGTGTTCTCCAGCCCCACTGGAAGGAGTGTCCTGGGTCCTGCTCTCTTTCTGTAGTGGGAGCTCACGGAGTGGGGACAGAAGCAAGAATTCCTCCCAGGGGGCTGGAGTCAGCAGCTCCTGGGGACAGTCCTCCAAACAATCCCCTTTCCCCGTTGTTCTGTTCCCCCCCAAGGATAAAATTCACTTGGAGCATCGCTGGTTCCTCTGCCTGGTTTTCAGTGTGTGAATTCCCTTTGCTCTCTGGGAATCCCCAGGCAAAGGCCTCCGTTTCTGGTAACCCACAGCTGCTTCCAGGCTCTTGCACCTTCAGCCACTCCCACTCGGTGCTCCTGCAGTTGGAATTTTCAGGCTGTCCATCCAATGTGCTGATCCCTTTAAATCCCAACCCAAACGAGACACGCGAACACTGCAGGAACAAATGGGAAAGAACACACACTGCTTGGTTTTAAGGGAATGCTGATCTGCTGTGACCAGTGCCAGTGCTACTTAAGGCATTTTTGTTTCAAATTCCTTTTCTAAGTTTATTCATGAACCTCAGGTTAACATTCTGCAATCGATTATTCTTAGGAAGATTTACAAGAATTCCCAACTCTTCCATAATAACTTGTGTTTTGCTTGTATTAATCTAAAAACCTCCAACATTCTTCCAAACCCTGTGTGTTTTTCCCCCCTGAGACTGAGGAATATTTGAAAAAGAGAATTAGAAAGAGATTTGGATCCAGGTTGAAAAAAAAAAAGCATTGATTTCCTTAGTTATACTTGAGGCCCTTTCCTTTTGTAAAATAAATAAACTGAATAAACGTGTCAGGGAAGATTAAAACCTCATTAAAAAGTGTAAACAGGGTATGAAAAAGATAAAAAAAAAAAAAAAAAAGGACTTGGCTGAATTGAATAACGGCAATAATAAAATCACTAAGCAGTGGTGCAGGTTGAAGTCCTGTTCAAGGGAAGGCACTGGCGAGCTGGGAGGCAGAGCTGCTCTTATCTGACGCTCAGGATGGAGATTTCTTGGCAATAATTAGATAACATTTTAATGAATAAATTAATAACGTTACTGGGGAAATGGAGATCAGAGATAAAGTCGGATTCCCTGCCAGTTTCCCAAATCTAATCAGGGCAGGGGTGGTCAGAGATGATGGATGTTTGCAGCGATGTTGTCCCTGCTCAACCAGAAGGAGCCACAAGTGCTGGGCCCACCAGCAAGAGCTTTGCCTGCCCATATTGATGCAAATTCTGCCTTTTGGGCTGGCAATTCTGCACTTTTATTTTACTGAGGTGAGCGGGCTTGGTGCATCTGTGCTTTCAAACGCTGCAGGAAGCAACTTTATCTTCTTTTGAAGTCACTTGCTTTCAACAGAGCAGCTCAAAGCTAAGGAGAAATGTTGCTTGGTTTGGGGGAAGCAGACCTGGGGAACAGGACCCTGGAAATGTGCTGCCAGTGCTTGAGATTTGGGCTCAGGATTTTTAACTTGATTGGGGAAGGGAAGGCAGAAAGGAGCAGAGGGAAGCAGTTAGTGAAGGAAAGGGCAAAGCAAGTGCACAGAAGTGATGTTTCCATAGCAAATGACAGGAGCAGGAATGACATTTTTGAATTTAAGGGAAAATTTAATACGAGGGGAGGATGGAATGTGACTTGGCACAAGGAGCTTGTGATTACCACCCCTGTTTCACCCTGACAGAAGACAGCAACAGGAAATACTGTAATTGTCTGCCTGGCCTTTCAGTCAGGATCAAGCAGAGGAATTTGAATAATCAGACCTTTCCTCAAGGCTCCAGAGACAGCTGAGGTAGAGATGAATGAGCTGCTGTTGATTCACAGGAGAGTCCTGTGTGTGAGGGTGCTGGGGAGGAGCTCAGAGCTGGTTCACTCTCCCAGCTCCCAGAGCTCTTGTGTGATTTACACACCAGCTCTGGACGCCACAGCATCATTTATAACATCTCCCTCTTCATCCCAACAGCCCCCCTGACCCCCAGAGAGAACCCCTCTGGGCCCTTCCCCAGTAACGGGATGGAATCCTCGTCCCCTCCAGGAGGTTTTCAGACAGCTGCTGGTTTTCCAGTGTCTCTCCTGTGCTGCCACGGCTTTTCCTTTCATCAGCTCTCCCTCCTAACACTCTGCAAAGCAAACCCAGGCAGTGCATCCAGGGGTGGGGGTGGCTGCAGCCTGAGGGAGTGCAGCTCTGCCCTGACAGCTCTTGGTGCTTTTCCCCCTGCAATTCCCTCCATTCCTTCACCTGGTTGTGCTGCTTGAGCTGCAAAGCTGAGCACAGACACTGCTGCAAAGCCAGTACTGACATTTATTTAGTATTTCTGCACTGCTTAAGGAGGGGGTTTGTCCCTTATTTTCAGTCCTTGGGAAAGCTCCCTGGAGCCTGTCTGTTTGAAACACCTCACACGGGTGGGGGAGCTGCATTTCAGACAAACCCAGGGAGGTTTTCCTGCCCAGGATCACAAAGGAAACGTGTGTGAGGAGAAATCAAACCCGTGCTTAGGCTTCACCTTCTTGATCATGCTTTCCATTCCATCCCCCCAGTCCTCTGCTGCAGCAACCCACTTAAAAATCCAATCCTCTTGTACGACACGAAATACAGGAGGGCTTCTTCTTCTTCCAGAACACACAGTTTGCTTTTTTCACTCCTTCAGATGTGTTTGGTGTGAAGGGACGTCTGGGCCTCCCTTTCCAATCCAGGAGAGCTGTTCTTGCCTGATTATACGGTCAGGAACGGCGAGTTCCTGCCTTGGGCTTCCCTTTATGAATAACCCATCGTTCTTTGCCAGCCCTGGTGGAGGATATTAATGGAAATGCTGTTGTTCTACTCGTGCCCTGTAGACGTGACAGACTCTCCTGGGAGAGGAAGGCACACACAGGTTTGTTTGGAGCTAATGGATTCACCTTGATCTGCTTAATTCATTTCCTGCTGGCAAATCCCTGTGTTTCAGTTTATTCCAGGAGTTTGGAGGGGTGGCAAGTGCCTCAGATATGATTGGGGGGGTGTCCCACGTGTGATCCTGGGAATGGATCAGTCTGTGCTGGAATGGTTTGTGATGCTGTGAATGGATCAGAACTGGAATGGTTTGTGATCCCACAGGTGGATCAGGCAGCACTGGGATGGATTTTAGCCTCCTGTAGGTTCTGTTTGGTTAAAATGGTTACTCTGGTAAGTGCATTTACACAAAAGCTCACAGTCTTGCCGAGTTTGGAGAGGTTTTTATTATAAAGCAGAAGGTTAATTCACGTTTTCCTGGCTGGGCTTGGCAGGTCCCTGGACATTTCCAGACCAGGATAAGTTTGGAGAAAGACACTCCCTGTCCCACTGTCACCAAATATACAGTGGCATCACGACACAGGATGGGGAGAACCATCCCCTGACCAGAAACCAGTGGAACACTTGGAGGGGGAACCAAAAAACTGTCCTGGTCTTTTACAAGGACATACCAGGGCTAATTAGGAAAGAACAACAATGACAAACCAGAGATTGGGGCTCCACAAACTGTGTAAATCTTTCTATTTCCAGTTTGTACTGGGGGTATATGTGATTATAACAGTGAAAAGCCTACAAAATTCACTGATATGAATTGGGGCTTTTTCAGCTCATTTTTGCAGCGTGGAGGCCAAAGGTGGTTTTGAGCCAGAGAGGACGGAGGATGATGCTACTTGATAAGCTCAGACTCTGTTCATGCAGAGTTTATGCCTCCCAGAGTAGAAATGACACTGCTTTTCTCCAAACAGACGTGGTCTGCAACATCCCAGGAGAAATCCCTCGCTGGCCTTAATGGAGAGCTCATCCTGTTTTATGAAGGAACAAGGTTCCAGGTTTTGTAGTGGCAAGATTTATTCGGACACACTTAAAACGATTTTGAAATTTAAAACACTGAAACATTTAAAATTGCACAATGACAGTGGTGTTGTTTTGAGGGGTTTGTGAGGTGTCCTTGGCCAGAGGAGCTCTGGGGTGTCTGGAGAAGGGAACTTGAGACAGGTCTGCTGGTGAAAGGCTCTGCATTTCCAGGGATTTTTGGCAAGATTTGCCTTTCAGCCTTGGCCTGGACTGATAAGAACAGCAAGCCCTCAGTGCTGACATTTCCTTATCTCCTTGCTCCAGCTTCAGGGTTTGATTTGAGCACTGCAAGGCTGGAAATTGGGGCTCCACTGGAGATGGTGCCAGGTGGACCATGAAATCCCTGCCCCTGCTTTCTGCGTGGCTTTGCCTTGGAATTGCAAACAATACAAAGGGCACAGCAAATGCATTCACCAATTTGACCCTGCTTGTGTGCTACAAGAGAATAGAGAAATAAGAAGTTAAATCTTCCCTCCCCCCAGAAATCTTATTGGTTATTATTCCCTTACTGTTGTCTGCTGGTTACTTTTAAATTGTTCCTTTTTTTTTTTTTTTTACCAAATACTGTGGAGTTCTCTTAGAAGGAGCAGCTCTGCAGTAATTTGGGTGGGTCTTAACAGAACAGCCTCACCTGATGTTGAAGTTTGTGGGAGAGAATCTTGATGGGGTGGAAATTTAAACCGCAGGAGTGTTGAAAGTTGTTTTTTTAGAGTTTACAGTAACCTGGCTTGAACGAGCCAGTTTTGGACAGTGAAAGCCTAATTACTGCCTTGGCAAACAGGCTGATAATGATGCAAAAGTGGCAGTGATGTAACATCCAAATGAAAATAATTAGAGATGTTTGCCTTGCTATTTAAGTCATTTATTCCCTAATTAGCTGTCCCCAAACCTCTTTTTCCCACTGATGCATAAATTTGCCCAAGGATTTCAGGTATTGGGATCAGCAGCATTAATGTTGTTGATGAAGCTGGGTGGGATTTGTGCAGCAGAGGCTGGAAGGAGGGCACAGAAAGATGGAGAAATACTGGGGAAAAAATACTGTGCTGGTTGTCTGGATCCATTTGTAAACCTCTGTGCATCTCAGCTTCTGTGGGAGCTGGAAAGCTCAGGTTGGGGGTGTTTGTATTAATTTCTCTATATTAACACCAGGCTCTCACAAGCCCCAAATATTTCTTACATAAAAAATTCAGCAATCTCTGCTAAATATTTCACAGCACCCGTAAACTTTTATCAGTCACTTTAATTGACAGGCTCCTTCAGTTCTGTTTTGGTTTGAATAATTAAATCTTTCTGTCATCATAATAATAAAAAAAAACCCAACAAAACAAAACCCAAACTCCTCCAAACCTGTGAAAATTCTTGCTGTGTTCTGTCCCTTGGCAGTTGCCTTCTCTGAGTTTCTTTTTTGCCTCATGGCCTCCAGAAAAAAAATGTCACTTGCTTGAAGTTTTTAGGTCTTGCAAGGACTTGTATCCCCCCGTGGTCCTTCTCCTGTAGGTATTTCACACTTCAAACCAGGGAGACAGGAGTGCCCTTAATGCAGCTTTAGGCTTTAATCTTTGCAGAGAGGAGTTTTCCTGATCCCAGGCACATCCTTGAATTAGATTTCAGTGCTGATTCTCCAATCCACGCTTGCTTTGGGTAACACTGGGGGGGAAAAAAAAGGCTTCTGTTGCTGTAATAAAAAGAGTAACTTTGGGTTTGGAGTAAATAGGTAAGAGCAGATCCACAGACACTGTGTAATGACAGATTTCTGGGGAAACAATAATGAAATTACTCTGGCTGCTCTTGTTCCAAACAATATTATACAGTATGTACAACATTATAAAACTTTTTTTTTAGGTGCATTGGGGAACTCAGACCCTCTCCACTCTTGTTTCCTGTAGAGTCAGATTCCCTTCAACAATATTTCTGTAAGGCTTGGATTCCTCCATCCCTCCCTCCCTCCCTTCCTTCCCTTCCCAAACCTTTCCTTCCTTCCCTCCCTACTTCTTGTACTGACCCTGTTTTGTGCCACCAAATCCAGGGCGTAAATACACCAGCTGGGGGAAGCTGGGAAACCAAAGCATCCTCTGGTGGATCTCCAAGAGTTTGGCTCCTCTTCTCAGCCGCCCTAATGACAGTGCAGAGATGGCAGCTTAATGACAGCAGCCCTGAGATGCCACTCAGGGCCAGAGAGATGGGGGTGGCAGGTTTCATTCTGGAAAATAATTATGCAGCTAATTACAGCGCTGCCCTCCCCTTGCCCTGGGTTCTTGGGGAAGGCTGCTCTGCCCAGCCTGCAGAAAGACCGTGTCAGTTATCCCAGAGGCCAAAAGATTCCCTGGTGGTGGGTTGTAATTGCTGGTAACGGGGGATAAAATAAATACAGCGCCGTTTTGGGTCGTTTAACTCACGGTTTAACCTCTGTGTAACCATTTCTAGTCTGTGACTGTTAGTGTAGCCTTATCTGACTCAGTATGTGCTTACCCAAGTGGTTGAAAAGAGGAGGAATAACCCCCAAGTCGAGACCTGAACTCTTCTGGGAAATCTAAATCCGAATTGCAGTGTAGGGATGTGACCCAGCCCTGCAGGACAAGCTGGGTTAGGGCCATTCCCACCGAGGTGTGCAGCTCTTTGCTGGGGCCACGAGGGAAAGTCAGGGCAGAGCAACTGCAAAGGCATCTCAGACGCTCCCTGGCTGAAAGACCTGAGTAGGTTTCGGCTCTCTGATCTTTGAGATCTCCCCTGGCTTGCTAAGAAGGCCAGAATATGTGTTTTGTGCAGCTTTGGTCTTCTTTTTTTCAGCCCCTCCTCTCCAAACCCTGTATGGCAGCTCTGGAGAAGGACCTTTACTTGGACAACTGTTCTTGGAGAACTCCGGAGCCAAACACGACTCCCATCCTTTATCATCTGGTCAGCTTTTCAATCCCAGGCCAGAGAATCCCTCTGATGGGCCCCACAACCCAGATGTTCCCTCACGCTTTGGGTCAGCTCCGAGTCTGGAGTCAGCCTGATTCATTTCCATTTGCATAATCTCCTCAGCCTTCCCTATTTCATTCAGACACCGAAGATTTCGTTTCGTTACAGCCCCATGTCATTCATCATTTCCTTGTCTCCTTTCAGGGCTTGATTTAATTCCTTTGGTTCCCTTGAAAAGGCTGATTTCTCATCCACACACTGCTTTGTCCCTCTGGGATTTCCACGCTTTTGTATTTTCTCTCTGGCCCTTCCTCGTTGGGATATTTATTTTATACCTGCAGATGAAGTGCCCTCGTCTGTGACTGGGAGAAATTAATAAATTCAAGGAATGTTGAGGCCAGGAGGCTGGACAGGGACATTTGTGTGCTGCTGGTGTTCTCCCTGCTGCTTTTTGGGATATTTGCCACACTGATGGTTCTGGGCAGCTTTGGGAACCCAGGATTTACGGCTGACCCTGTCCCTGAAGAAGTGCCTGACCAGAGGATTGTCAGTTCACTTTTAGCTTTGTCTAATTTCACTAATTTTTTTGAGGACACTTGCTTTCTGCACTGCAGTTGTACACAGAGTCCACAATGCACAGCAAAATTATTCCCAACCATCTGATATTCCAAAATGTTTGAGCAGGTGGTGACTCGTAGCGTTTTTGCACAAGATTTTATTTCACTCTGGGGGCATTTTCTGGATCTGATTTTCTTTATTGCTTTATTGCCAAACAAGACAAACTCTCTTACTAATAACTCTCTTTTTCATGGGAAAATGACTGTAAGGGACTGATTTGTAGGAGTTTTGTACTAATAATATGAACCTTTCTCTTAAATATTTCACTTTAGCTGAGCAGGCTTTTCTTTGCACTTTTTTGGCTTTTAAAAAAATATGCCAGGACAGGAAGAGCAACCTTGGAGAAAGTGGGCCCAGCTCATTCCTCCCTGACAAATGGATTTTTCTGAACAGTTTCTGACCTAAAAAAATTGAACAATTCTCCTGCAGACTCGACGATCCCAGAGGTCTTTTCCTACCCGGTTTGATTCTGTGATTCTGTAGCACTTGATGCTGAGGGAAAATAACCTGAAAATGGGAAAAATACAGAACAGGGAGTGATTCTTGCCCCGAAACTTCCCCCCAGCTCCTCTAAACAGCAGCTCAGAACCTTCCAGAGGTGAAGGTGCCGTCGAGACCATCAGAGTGTTATCGATGTGAGCGAGTCTGCCCTTCAGCAATCTGCCCAATGCCTTTTTAAACCCCGCACTGATCCTATTCCTTTTCAGATCTCTCGGAGTGATCTCCCTGCGTGGCTCAGACCTTTCCAGGGCTGCATTAAACGATCTGCTCCGTGATCTGTGGAGGTTTGGGACTCAAATCCTTCCTTTGCAGTTGAGCGTGTCCCCTTTTCCACCTCCTACCCAAAGCTTGGGCTGGCTGGCTTGACATGGGGAATAAAGGGTGGCTTATTTAAGCCTTCAAAGAAGTCAAATGTTTCTTTGAGTAGCCAAGCAGGCACAATTATAATAAGATAATAAAATAATACTATAATACTATAATAATACAATAATACAATAATATAATATCATGCAATATACATAATATAAAATATATAATATGTATTATACTATCTAGAATAGATCTGTTCTATATAAATAAAATATAATACATATATAAAATTACATATAAATAAAATTATAATAAAACTGTAAGATCTATTATATAGAATAGAATATAGCATATAATGTAAAATCTATTATATATTTTATATAGGACATATATTCTATGTATAATAGATATGCTATATAATATATAATAAGATATTATATATATAAATATGTAATACATAATAAATAATAAGTATAATAAAGAATATATTACAAAAGAATAAAATTATGTAATAACATAATTATATAATATAACATAATGAAGTATAACATAAGGCTCTTTCTTGCTGATAATTCAGCACTTCCAGGGTCCTCCAGGCCTGGATGCTCTCAGTGCTGAGCTGACAAACAGCTTGTTTTGTCAGAATGTCTTGGGCTGGTGAACATTTCTAGGTGTGAACGTTCCAGGACAGGCTCCTGCTTTGTCTCTGCCCGGGAGAATCTGACAGTGGAGTAGCAAGTCCTTCAGGATAATTGGGATAACAGGCTCATCCTGTCAGATCCCAGCCAGTTTTATCTCTGACAGGGATTTCCAGTCTCTGCTGCCGACAAATCACCTGAGCTCCTTGCCACGGTTGCCTTGAGCAATTCTGGAGGCAGAGGATCCTCTTGCCTTTAGTGCCTTTTGGAGTTTAGGTCGGGTTTTTTTTTTTTCAGGCTGTTTCACCTTAGCGGGTGGGATGAAGGTGGAAAGCGCTGGGAACAGTTCCCTCCACGGTGCCAAAGTGCGTCTGGATCACGAGTGGGCACCTCCAAATGTGCCCAGCTCGGGGAGGGGTTGGTTTGTGTCCTTGGCTTCTCCCTGGGAGTTATCCGTGCGTATTTTCAGGCCACTTGGTTTTTTTGCAGCGGTACATGTGGCTCACAACACACAGCAAAGCTCTTCCCAACCACCCGATACCCCGGAATGTTTGAGCAGGCACCGACTCAGAGCAGTTTTGCGCAAGGTCTTTTCCTCCGGGTGCGTTTCCTGGATCTGATTTTCTCCATTGCCAAATGTGCCCCAACTCTCTCCTTCTCTTTTTCATGGGAAAATGACGGTGTGGGACCGAGTCTGTGTCAGCACAAGTTACTCCGTGCAGCAGCAGAGGGGGGGATGAGCAGCACACCCCCGTGTCTCCCGGGCCAGGGGTGATGTTCTCCAGCTTATCCATTTCCAGTAGGAGGAAGATGAATATTAGGGAATGTTGGAAAGATCAGTTCATTCTTCCCAGTGAATTTATGTTAAAGTATAGAATCATAGACTGGGTTGGGTTGGGAGGGACCTTAAAGCCCATCCAGTGCCACCCCCTGCCATGGGCAGGGACACCTTCCACCAGCCCAGGCTGCTCCAACCTGGCCTTGGACACTTCCAGGGATCCAG
>JAWMRA010000056.1:1244625-1288138 GCA_035584735.1 Pseudotriccus pelzelni | reverse complement strand
CCCCCTGCCATGGGCAGGGACACCTTCCACCAGCCCAGGCTGCTCCAACCTGGCCTTGGACACTTCCAGGGATCCAGAGGCAGCCCCAGTTTCTCTGGGAATCCTCTGCCAGGGCCTGCCCACCTAAGTGACTTTCTTGAGGGAACAAATCCTCTGTCACGACCTGCCCCCGTTCAGAATGTGCCCGGAATGTCACTGAGCCAAGAGTGTCAATCCACTGAATGTTGATTTTCCACTGGTGCTGGATGAACACAAAGCCCTCCTGAGCTCTCAGCCCCCCTCAGCTCAGTGGTACAGGTGAAAACCCGACAGGTCATTCCTGGAACTCCCACAAATAAAGCAAACCAAGCTTTCAGTGTTGCTCAGTTGCCCCACCTTTGATGGGGCAAAGTTGCTGTTAAACAGCTTCATCCAAGCTCTTCCTCATGGCAAATTTTGTCCAGCTCAACCCATTTTTTTTATTTAATTTCCCATCATCTGGTGACAGTCTGCACTAACCTCCTAGCAAGCCTCTATTTAATATGCACCAGAATTATTGTATTTGATATATATCAATTTTAAATCTGTTCCAACACAACCTTGAATGCCTTTCTGGCAGTATATCACTTCATCAGTCCAGCTTAACTAGAGCTGCTTTTTCATTTTTTATTGCCCCCATAAAACCGAGGAATGGAACACTTCGATTTTTCTAGCAGTAATTTTTATTACTTTTAGCCTCTTTTTTTTATTATTTTTAAGCACTTGTCAGTGAGATGCAGCGCTTTGTGCAGAGTCTATTTTTCAGCTGCGCGTTATATTTTTATTTCAATTTATTTTAGTCTGAACGTGCAGCATCCATCTAAATAATACCTGTGGTAGCTCCAATGAGTGGATTATGAATGCAATTAGAGGGGATATAAAGTGGGCTCACCCACCAGGATTGGTGTATTTCAGTTGTTGCCTCCAGTCACAGATACTTTCAAGTGAGGCTTGGAAGGATAACTCACGTTGCGGCTTTAATGTTGCACATAAAACCCTACGGCAACATGGGAGGGCAAAATGAATTTATGGCCGTTTTTATGGTTTTCCTTTAATTTTTAGGCATTTCTAGATTTTTCCCAGGAGTGTGGTCTTATTGCACCGAGGTTTATTCTCTCCCCCTGGAAGTGCCCGAGGCCAGGTTTGAGCACCCTGGGCTGGTGGAAGGTGTCCCTGTGGGCACTAGAGGTGGAACTGGATGGGCTTTCAGGTCCCTCCCAACCCAAACCACTCTGGGATACAATGAAAAAACCCCCTGCTGGAAAAATCTGATTTAATCACCATTTATTCAACATCACTGTGAGCTCTGAAATCATCGAGTTTCCCCCCTTTTGTCTGAAATGGTGCAGCCTCACCAGGAATATCGTGGCAGTTTTGGTCACAGCAATATAACAAGGATATTAATCTCTTAGAGAGATTGTGTGTTTTTTGGAGTTCTGATGGTGTCAGGGTATGTTCCACAGCCAACTGGAGTTCTTTTTTTCCACTGGTGGAAGTTTCAATTTCACAAAAATGTGGGAGGGAGGAGCACAAAGGAAAGGAAAAAAATGCTCTTCACTTGGTTGAAATTACAGATGCCACAGTTAATGTTCATTTTAGAACCTGCTTTTGTGCTGTCTCCATTAATAACACCAAGCAAGAACCTGTGCAACAGGAGTTTAATGGTTCTGCAAGAAAATAAAATGGGCCCAGGCATGTCCAAGCACTGTTCCTTGACTATACAGCAAGGGGCCCTTGTTATCTCATTCTGCCTAATTAATATGAATAATACATTTTATACAATGCCCACAATAATGGAACGTGAGGGGAGAACTGGAGCACTTTTCTAATTAAGGCTCCTGACTGACACTGGGAAAGGGCTCTGGGTTAAATCACCTGGCCCTGCTCTGGGTTGAATTAGGCCAGATTTAATGGCAGTGAAAATTTCATGCCGTGGTGAGATCAGGAGTTTGGTGCAGCTGGCAGGGAGGGAGCCAGGGGGTTTTTCTGTCTGACAGCACTGAACAACCCCCTGTGATCCTTCTCCTCCAGCTCACGCCCATCCAAGCCTAATGAGAGGTCATGGAAACCAGGAGTCTGCTGGGCACCTGGAGCTCAAGCACAGGCAGAAAGAGATGCCTCTGTGGCATGTTTTGTGGTCCAATTAACTAAAAAGACAAAAAATTGCAGCACTGGAGGGCCAGGTTTGCTTTTCCACCACCTGACTGCTGCAGAGGGCTCCATCCCAGTACAGGCTGAGGGTCAATTCGTTGCTCAGACAACCTGCTGCAGCAAAACTGAGGGTAACACAAGAGAATGTGGACCAGCTGTGATTTGGGCCTCTTGCTTTATTCTCTTGGGATCACTCCAGTCCAGCTGGAGCACAGCCTGTGGACTCAGCAGGGATGCTGTTTCATTTTCAGGGGAGTGGGATGGGATGTGTCAAAGCAGGGCTAGAAGGGAAGTCCTTTCCAGTGCAAGCCCCCAGGTTTTGGTGGTTGCACAAACCCCAGGGACTGGGCAGGATCGTTTCTGAGTGCAGCTTCACTGGCAGGCTGTTTGTCAGCCCTTTATGTGCCCACAAAGGCAGGGGGAGCCTGGAGTCTCAAATATCTCTGTCAGTCAGGGTGGGGGGATGCCAGGGGAGGTGGCACTGCTGGCTCAGGTCACCCAGTTTAACACCATCAAAGGAGAATCTCTGCTCCAGTCTGCACTGGGCTTTGAGCCCAACAAGTGCTGGACTAGATTTTAAGTCAAGGGGTGACACACAGGGACTCTCAACCTGCTGCTCTTCAGTGTTTTAATTTCGGCCACAGGCTTTGTCTTAAACCAGAGTGTGCCCAGTTCTCCCAGTGTGGCCAGTCCAAAGGAACCCAGTGTTGCCTTCACTTTGCAAAGCTGAGCATGGACGTGTAACCACCTGGTTTTTCCTGCAGTGATGAGAGACTGGCAGGCAGGACCACAGTCCTGCTGGGGTTGAGACAAACTGCTCCCTGTTTGTCCACTGAGAGCTTTGTGCTTCGAGTGTTGTAAGAAGACAACCCTGTGTTCCCATCCTCAAGCCAGGCAGGGCCCAGACTTGGCTTTGACTTCAGACCCCTTTGAGGGAGATTTGCTCTGAAGGTCCAGTCCCAGCTGAGTTATTAAACTAATGAAAAATCACCCCTAAGTGCCATTTTCCCCCGATTCTCCAACATTTCCCCCAAATTATTGTCATTTCTAGTTGTATCAGGTCCTTTTCTGACCTTAAATCCTTGTCCTCAGAAGACAGGAGGTTTCCCAGCTCACTTCTGTTTTATGAAAATGTATTACTTTTTATCTGAAAAGTTTAATAGAGATTTAATCTCATCCATGTCTTCACACAGCCTGAACAGTGAGTGTTTTTCCTGCAAATTTAGCACTCAGATAACACCAAAACATGATATTATGATCATCAGGGCAGGCTCATCCCCTCAGAGTAGTGTGTGGGCTTTTTAGACTCCACAGAATATTTTATACCTTTAACATCTGCGATTTTAGGTTGGACTGTCCATATTAAACTTATCTTGATCATATAGACAAGTTCAATGCTACTGTCTTGATCTCAGCAGTCAATTAAGGTGATTTAGAGGTGCCTCATAAATTATAACCTAATGATAACAGCGACCAAACCCAGAGAAAGGCACGTGAGAAATGGTTTGGGGTTATTGGATTTAATTCCAGACCTGAATGAAGGCTTTCAAAGCACAGTAAGTCCATGAGATCAGAGCACCAAAATCCCAGTTTTAGATGGTGAGTGCTCAGCTTGCTGGTGATAATCTGTGAAATAATGGTTAAACCTCAGCAGGCTGATCCCAGTTCTTGCAGTCAGAGCAAAGAGCAGGTGGAGGAAGGGGAGCTCTCCAAAACTCAGAGGCAAGCTGGGAATGCAATCCTTTGTGAGCAGGGGTGGATAGAGACCTCAGGTAGGCACAGCAGAGCTTGATTCCCCCCAAGTTTAAATAAAACACTGTCTTTTAATAAAGCATTCAGGAATAAAGGCCTTTGGGGAGGTGCCTGGGAGCTGCTCTGAGCTCCCAGCTCAGAAGACACGCTTTGATTAACACATCAGACTTCAGATGTTGCTCATCTCTGGTTTAGCCTTGCTCCTCAGTATCAAAAGAGCCTGCTCACACAAGGATTTGTTTATTTACAAGGATTATGCTTGTTAACTGGCAGTTTAAAAAGAATTACACAGGCCTCCAGCACTGATAGACTGGCACTGAAGAGGGTATTAAATGCTGACCTTGGATCCAGCTAAAGGCTTTTCCCTTCCCTGCCATCCTCTGGGCTGGAAGTCTGGGTATGCCAGAGCTGATGGTTATTATACAGTCAGGGGGATGGCTGAAATAAAGTCTCCACTGAAAAGGAGGGTGGATGTGTTTCATGGGATGATTTTAGGCTGCTGAGGTGCCAGGGAGATGCCCAGGGACGCTGCCAGCAGAGCAGCAGGAGGAAAGGCACAGATCTCCTCTGGGCTTCGTATTCAGCACCCAAAAGCCTTCACAGAAGCTCTTCCATTCACCTAAAAAGAAGTGGGATGAGGGACAACTTCAGCAGGAAGGGTTTTTAAAGGCACATCTCTGCAAGCGCTGAAGGTTGGACGGGGCTTGGAGCAGCCTGGGCTGGTGGAAGGTGTCCCTGCCCGTGGCACTGGATGGGCTTTGAGGTCCCTCCCAAGCCAAAACCAGGCTGGGATCCCACGATCCTGTGTTTTCATGATTGAAAACAGTCCTGGCAGCCCAAAAAAATCCATGTGAAAGGAAGAAAAACAGAGTCTTGAGCGACGTGAGCAAGGTCAGAGCAGGACAAACCAGCACCGTGAACAGGAAAACTGGGAGGAGAACACGGACCCAGGGGCTGCTGGGGGGGAGAAAAGGGAAAAGTAATTGTTTAAGAGATATTTTTTAAAAATACCAGTTAAAAATGTGCTGGTTACTCTGATTCTGGTCAGTGTTTTGGGTCCCTTCTTTGATGGAACACTTTTATGGGGAAAGCCTTTTGATGCCGAAGCACCTCCAAGTGTTTTAATGTCATTTTCTTCAACCCCAAAGTTATAGAAATTCAAAGCCTTCCATTTCAAATATATTTTAATATCACTGGATTTATCAACCTAAAGAAACTTAATTTCCATTTGTTTGTTTTGGGGTTTTTTGCTGTCTCTTATTTGTTGAGTTTTTTTTTTAAGGTATAAAGGGGAGCAAAGCACCCCTTAAAGCAACTTCCTCAATAAGTGTGGTTTTTAGCCTAAAAAAAAAAGAAAGGAAGAGAGAGGAGATGAAATACAAGCTGAGGATTGATAGGAAATGGTAGGAATTGTTCACAACTTCCATTAAAACCAAACAGGAGACATCGGCAGATCACTACAATCAGAACTCCGTGCATTTTCTCTCCAGACAGGCCCTGCCTGCACAATATCTCTATGAAATTCTAGGCTGTATTTTAAATTCTTACTACTATTTCCGTGTGTGAGGAGTTTCCTCACCCTGCACTGCCCTGGATTTTTCAAGACAAAGCCTTAACAACACCTTTTTTTTTTCCTATTACTGTATTTTTCCTATTTCTATAATTTTTCCATTTCTATAATGCTTTTTTTCTTCTATTTCTCTAGGGTTTTTTTCTATTTAAACTGCTCTCCTGGTTTCCACTGCAGCCACCAGCCGGGATGAGAGAGCTCCTGAATAGTCCTGAGGTGGGCTGAGATATTCCACCCTGCATTTTAAGAGCTATTAAGATGTTAAACAATTAATAATGGACTCTCTTCCCACCGGCAATACCTTGAACTTTGCCTCCTGTCTGTCAATCTTGGGAACATTGTCTGTCAAACAGTTGTGAGGAATTAATTACAAAGCCAAGGTTGTTTTATCTGGGAAGGACTTTTCCTGGCACATATGGAAAGAAATGCCAATAATAATAATAATAATAATAATAATAATAATAATAATAATAATAATAACAATAATAAAATAATTCCTCCTTCCAAAATGATGCTGTGGCTGAGAGAAGCAGGAAAGAGCAAATAATGGTTACATAGTTGCTTTCTAGATAAAGAAAAGTTTAGGATTTTATTCCAATTTTCCCTGGGACGGGTGTTTCTAAATAAAAAGTGGTATTTTCTTCCTTTGGAAATTCAGAAATGAAAGATTTTAGCAATTTTAAACGCTTCTTTTTATTTTTTTTTTGGCTGAGTGCACGTGCCCAAATTCCTCGTTTGACAAGTCCGAGGGATTTCAAACTCGGTGAAATGAAGGGGTTTTTTTTAAAAGAAGTCCCTCTAAACGATAAATCTCCAATCTGATAAGGGAGCTAAAGGTGCTGTGTGACAAGAAGCAAACTTTAGCCCTATTTTGTGGGGTTTAGGTGCCCGTGATGATACAGATAACGATGAACCATTTATTGTTTGAGACAAACTCTGTCCCCCGAGCCTGTACAGCAGAAATCCTTGGGCCTTATCTACCCAAGGAAAGCTGCACTAAACTTGATCTCAACTGTAATTATTTTTCTGAAGCGCCATCCTAAAAATTCCCCCTGAACTTCTCTGACTTGGCCATTCTCGCCACGTATTCCGACTAAACAAAGATCTTCTTTCCCAGCCTTGGTCTGATACGGAGGGTTTATCATTCCCACAGTGCTGCTGCTGCAGGAAAATCTCATTACATACTTCCCAAAGAACTGCAGCACGATGATTTCCAGGCAGAAATCATGGTTTGAACCCAGCCAGGCTTAATATTTATTTATCTTCAGTGTTTTCGGCAACATCTTCTGAGCTGGTATCTCATTCAAATTGCCGGTGTTAATTAAGCACATGGTTGTGATTATCTGTTTGTTGCAAGGGAAATACATCACAAGGCTTGAGAAGTACAAGTTGTAGAAATAAATACATCACAAGGCACGAGAAATAAAGTCAGGAGAAATAATTACATCACCAGTCAAGAGAAATGCATCACAAGTCTTGCAGTAAAAGCAAAAAAACCACCAAACAAACAATCAAACAAACCCTGCTGTTTAATATCTAGAAGGCTGGGCTCGTTTTTATTCACTTTAGTGGGCTTTTCTTTGGGGATTTTTAATTGTGTGTCAATGTTTTGTTCCTTAGAGCACCCGTGTGTGCAAAGGCTGATGCTGCAATTATCAAATAAACACTGAATTGCAATTATCAAAGGCAAAGTGTGGCAGCTGCCAAGGGCTCCCAGCACCTGGATTGTAAGGGGGATGATCTTCAAGGGACTAGTGTTAGTCTGTGTGAAATCCACTTTATCTGGGGGCTTTTTAGGGTGGGACGGGCATTAGAAAACTCTCCTGCTTCACGTGGGTCCAGCGAGGGTTGTTGCATCCCTGTAGTAGCCAAGAGCACCACAAACACTCCCTGCAATCCTTCTACACCAAGCACTACCCAGACAGTTTCAATCCACTTTATCTGGGGGCTTTTCAGGTGCAGAATGTGATCAGAAAACTCTCCTGCTCCACATGGAGCGAGGATTTTGCATCCCTGTGGTAACCAGGAGTGCACAAACATTCCCTGCACTCCCTCTACACCAAGTAGTAAATTACTACAAGCTGAAGTGATCAGTGGCCAATATTATTCATTTAAAATGTGAACAGACACATAATTTAAGCAGAGCTACCAATAATGTGGTTTAACTTGTGCAACAACAGCAGGCTGAGCTTTGCTGAGCCCGGCAAACCTCCCCCCGGTGCCCTGGGGATGAGCTCCTGGAGATTTGCCCTGGGCCACAGGCTTGGGGTTTATTTCTGAAATGTGATGAGCTGAAAGTTAATCAGACCCGTAATGCACGTTGGAATCCCTCTCTCCCACTGCTGGAAACCTCAGACAGATGTGTGAGTGCTGGAAGAAAAGAACACCCCCCATCCCCTCCCCGGTTCCTCAGTGCCTTTGCCCACCGCAGCTTTTGGGGCAGACTGAAGGTTTTAACATTTGGGAAAGGAAAAGAAAACTCTCCATGCCTGAGCTCCTGCCTTGTGCTGTGCCCTCTGGGGTTCTCTGCCTGCTTGAGCAACACTTGGAGTTTTCCCTGTTCTCAATGCCCTGCCCTGGTGAGTGGCCGGGGTGACCTGGCTGTAAGCAGGTACAGAGTGCAGTTGAGTTCCCGGTGAAATCCCGGGATGGTCCCGTCTGCTGGCAGTGCAGAGGACCAGGAATTGCTGCTTGCTGAAGCCCTGGAGTTCACTCTTGCCAGCACTCAGCTGAATTGGCCACGAGCACACAGAGTGCACGGCTGCAAAAACCCCCATTTGGGCCCTCCCCGGAATTTTGGGATCAGCCTGCCCGTGATTCCCAAATTCCTCAAAGCTGGGGCTGCAGGAGCAACTCCCCTCCTGGGGGTCTGGGTGTGTTAAATCATCAAAGACTCATATATGTGTGGGCTTTAATTTGTGGCTTTGCTTAAATTACATGGAGTCCTTCAAAAGTGGGGGGGAAATCAATTTGACTTTGGCAGCTGTCTCCAAAATGCTGCCAATCACCAGAGGGTCCTGGCTATTTTTAAGTCTCCTGAAATCAGCCTGCATTAAGGCAATAGCTGTGCTTGGATTTAAGCCCAGGACTCTATCAATATAAAATGATTTGTTGTAAGTTTAAAGATGCTTCATCCCCATTCTCTCCCTTTTCATTTACATTTTAAGCTTTCATCAAGCCGCGGATCGACAGTACTAATAGAGCCTTTTTTTTTTCCTCTCTCCTGCTTCGCACTTTTCCTGCAAAGAACACCTGAGACTGTGTGTTCCTCACCTCAGTCTGACATGAGGGGGGTTTTTCCTTCTGTTCAAAGCAGAAGGAGCAGTTTGTTCCCTGGAGGAACCCGCCCTGAGTCCTTCCTTGAATGTTTTCCACTCAAGCTCTCAGGGACGTGAAATGTGTGATTAAGGGAGTGATGGGAAGCAAAGAGGAGATGACCCTTCGTGCAGCAGAAATGGAAATAACCAGGAAAGAAGAGATTTTGGGTTTCCCTGGTCCGAGACTGACGTTTGCAGAGTGCAAAGTGCACCAGACCAGCAATCCCTGGGCCTTTTCACAAGGGCCCGGAGTAATAACTAATAATAAATAATAATTATAATAATAATAGTAATAGGTATAAACAGATCTAAGCTTGCTTTAATAACAAATTAAAAAAATCAAGATAATAATTATGGCTTCAGCTTCTCCTTAGTAGAAGCACAATTTCCCTATATGACTTTCCCAGATTTCCTGGAATTTCTATGGCACCCTCCCCCCCCCTTACAGAAGCCATTTGTACTCTTGGCCTGTATTTTGGCCTTTTTCTGAAATTTTTCAAGACATACGATCATCAAATAAGTAAAATAAATTTTAAAAAATTTAAATTTAAAAATAAACTTCTTACTTAATCTGTGATGAAAAGATTGGACTTTTTTTTTTCAGCTTTGCTGTAAATATTGGTTAAAAATAGCCTAAAAGTAGCAACTCTTGCTGTGTTGCAGCTAAATGTGATTTCTGATACGAATATGTAATTAAAGCAGAACTGTTTGATGTTCTCTGTGTGTCAGAGAGTGCCTCAAAAAACCCAAATATCAGTTCTCTTGCCTGTCCTGTCTCAATGTCAGCACTGAACATTCCACAAGGCATGAATATTCCACAAGGTTGGTGTCTGTTCAGCTCCTTTGTGCCTTCAGGGCATTTTTGCAGCAGCATTAATGCCTCTGGAAAATAATTTAAAAACAAAACAAAACAAAACAAAACAGGAAAAGTTCATTCTCCTTCCTTATTTAATTCTTTAAAGCTCCCTAATTTGTATAATTTCTGTCCTTTTTGGCACGAAACCCCCTCCAGGCTGTGGCACCGTTTGCTCTTGTGCCTTGGCGTGTGGAGCTCTTCAGTTTGTCAGCAGGGCAAGGAAAAACCTTCCTGGAGACTTTCCATCGAAGCCATTTGGTGATGAAGGAGGGGGAGCATCTTTTGTGCCACCTCAAAGCAGGAGCCATCCCTTCCAAGTGAACTTCCAGTGCCCTTTTTAACACAGAAGTCTTTTTTTTTTAGCGTCACCCCCGACCTGGGGAGGGTGAATGTCGGGAGTGGGGAGACTGAGGTGATTTGGGGGAGGTTGTTTTGCTTTGATTCTTGATGCCAAGTGCCTCCATCCAGGTCTCCATCCAGGGATTCCTGCTCCTGCCACTCTGCAGAGCTGGGGGAGGGTAGTTTAGATGTTTGACTTCCACCAGGATGGTTAACTCTGGAACAGCTTCTGGAAAATCTAATGGAGGGAGGAAAAAAAAAAGCCATTTTTCCCAAGCTCCCTGAGAGTGCCCACTATGTAAACTCTGTGCTCTTCTGTTCCAGTCTTACCTGACTTGTGAAAAATAGCCTTGAATTAATAAGATGCAAATAGAAGGGGGAGGAAAACCTGGTAGAGACCAATCATTGTCATAAAAATTGGCAAAAAAAAAAAGAATCAGGGCGTTCATAAAAGTGTCCAAGGTTGATGTTGTGCTGAGGAACTAATAAAAGGGGTATAAACAGAATATAACCTTGAAATGAAATAAATACACCCTTGGAGGAGGAAGAAATAGTGACCTGGGCTCTGGGCCAGACAAGTGAGTGTTGGGCTCTAATTGCTCTGAGTGTATTTAAGAGCCAAATGGCCAAATCCAGCTGTTCCTCCAAGCCCAGGATGTTCCCACTTCTGTTTGTCAAGTTATTCCCTAACAGTGAGGGTTATTGGGTGTGGGGGCTGCCCTTTGTAGCCAAGGAACTCGGTTGCATTAAGAAAAAAGACCCTTTGGGGTCAAGGACTTCTTGCCCTTGTCTTGCTTCCAACCCACCTCCCACCAGAGCAGGTTGGTGGGGTTGTGTTTAATCTGGAATCCAACACGTTGGTTTCTGAGAGGTGCTCCAGGTCTCTCTGTGTGATTGGCAATCAGATATTTGGGTTGATGTCCCAAAGCCATCGTGGTGCCACCTGCTTAGAACACATTAGTGTGATTCCCATGGATTTGAAGTTTGTTAACAAAGCATGAAATAGAAACTTTTTCCTGCCCCCAATTGTGGTTAAAGTTGGGGTTTTATTCCAACCCTGGGAAATGAAAACAAAGAGAAGAATGAGGATTAAAGCAGAGAGGGATTGGCTTAGATTTTCAAGTGCTGTTGGAGCAGAAGTGCCTTTAGGTGGGCTGATATTTTTTTGTGACTCAGCTAAATCTGAGATTGGGAAGTTACCTGGGCAGGCAAGTTAAGGAGGGTTGGATTGAGGCAGTGTGACTGAAAATACCTGGAAAGCAGCACCGAACTTCCTGTAACGATTTTAGGGTAATTTGAATTTCGTCTGTATAATGAGACAGATGATGTCAATGGGAAGAACAGGGGGGGAAAAAAGGGATCTAGCAGATGAGAATATTAAAATGCAGAGCAATAACTTCTTAAGGAGCAATTGAATCTTAATATCTGGCATTGCTTTTGTGTGCAAGCTGAAGTCTGGGCCTCACCTAAGAGCAAATCTTACTGAAATTAAAATCCTTGTCACCCATTTCTGCTCCTGTTCAGCTTCACCAGTGCTGAGCAGGAGGATTTTGAATTCCCCAGGACAGCGAGAAACTCAGATTAAATAAAAAGGCACAAGGAAGATTAAATAAAATAAGTGTTCAGATTTATAAGGCACTGATTATTCTGTTGTGGCCTTGGAGATGAATTACACAAATCACTGACTGCAGGACACAGGAAACCTTCGAATTAACACTTTTCTGAATTCCACTTGTAGGAGCTGTGCCTGTACATATTTTGCTGACTGTTCTACTTCTTTTCCTGCTGCTTCCACATTCCCCTTGCTGAGGCTGTGCTTTCCGAGATGAGATTATACCTTTTACTGATAACAAAGTGTTGCTGCACTAAGAGCCACTCTCAGCCCCCTTTAAACGGGGCTGTTTTATCAGGGTAATGCACGAGCCAATTGACACGTGTCCCATTCCATCAATCCTGGGCTTTGATGGCCTAAAAGGATTACAGGGGAGATGAAGATCTGATGGATTGCCGGTTAAGCTGAAGGATCATCTGCCTGGTTGTGTATTTTGGACTTGCACGACTCCAGGGATGAGCACTGAGAGGTACCCGGGGCCGGGAGAGACTCGAGAGCGGCCGAGCTGGAACCTCCCTGGAGCTCTGCCCTGGTCAGTGCGGGGTTCAACACATTTCCCTCCTTACACCAGCCCTTCTTGTCTTCCTTTTGCTACAACACCACCGTTACTTCATCAATTAGAGGCTATTCCACGTTTTTATGGGAGCTCCCAGCACTTTCCCCCTGCCGGGCTTTGCTTTGGCTGGAAGCCCCGGGCTCCAGGTGACATAAACATTTCAGAGCGGGGCTAAAGGACAGGGCAGAGGGGAGATGCTTTGGAAAATGGAAGTGGGAGGTCAGGGAGAAGGTCAGAGCATTGGAGCCCTTGGTTTAAAGTACTCTTTCGGGTTTTAAGAACGCAATTATAATCTTTTATGGCGTTACTGCCTGCCAGGGTCAGAGCAGCCCAAGTGCTGTTTATTTTAATTAAACACCATCCTGCTCTGGGCAGCTCAGGCTTTGAGGAACTTCAGCTCAGCTTTTCCCCTCTCAGCACTGGATAGAAAATCCCCCCAGTGTGTCCTGATGGAGTTGTGCCTCTTTTTGTGCTTCCAGTGGCGAGGGGAGAGGTTTCTCTGCCTTTGAAGCCCCCCAGGGGTCTCAGATCCTGTGCTGCTTCTTTCCAGATCAGATGGTTCTCAGGGGGGAATATCTGCCACTCACTGGTACCTGGGGGTGCTGAGGCTTTCCCAGAGCAAAGCCAGGAACACCAGAAATCTCCCACTGCTGGGAAAACCTCTGGAATCTGGAAAGCTCCAACTTTTCCAGCCCTTGGAAATTTCGGTCTCTGCTTTCAGTGCCTTTATTTTTTTTTTTGGGGGGTGAAATTTTTTATTGTTAAATTATTGGGTTTTTTAGTTATTTTTTTTCTCTTCAATAAATTATTCCCTAAAGTACAACCTTAGAGGCAGGAAAACATTCACCGACCTCAGGTTCACTGAAGAGCTTCGAACAAAACTGAATAACGGTGGACAGTCAGGGTGGGACTCCCTGATTTTGGGGGTCTTTTCCAGCCTAAATGATTCCATGATTCCGTGATTCCCACAATTCCCATTCTGAATTCTCCTTCGAAACAGGAGATTTTGTTTGCAAAGAACAATTTGCAGAATATTTTTTTTATTTATTTATTTTAATTCCTTATTTTTCAAAGCTTGGCCTTTAATTAATGTCTTAAAAATGCTCACAGCTTTTAGTGTTCCGAATTCACCAGTTGGGGACTGTCAGTGGAAAATAAAATAGGGCTCAATTGATAGTGATTAACGACAGGCTGAACTCACAGTATAAATCGGCACAGTAGTATTTGAGTGGAGGATTTGATGTCAGTCCCTTTCTGAGGGATCTTGGCGGTTAAATTACAGCAAAGATCCTTTTTAGGAGCTAATTACAGGGCACTAAAGGGCTCCCAGTCCAGCACTGGTTCGCTCCGTGCTCCTGTTCCCATTCTGCCACTCCACAACTGTCACCCCTCATTAGCATTTAAATCATAAGTATTTGGGCTTAAACAAGCTTTATTTCTGATTAATGTAATGCCACGATTTTGTGTCTTTTTTTTGGGGGGGTGTCTTTAGCTTAAAGCAGGAGAGCTTATGATAAATACAGGAGATGTGGGAGACGTTGATTAAATTAGTCGTGGGAATGGACAGGAGGAAAATGCCCAGATGTGCAAATTCAGGGGGGTTTTTCAGCTCTGTTCCCAGAGTTTGTTAATAGATTCAGTCTGCTGCTGGAAAAAGTAGAAATATTGAAAGACTTTTTAAACTGAGGATTAGCAGGGAGAAGGAAAAAAAAAAAAAGAAGAAGAAGTGAGTGCTCTGTGAGCAATTTCCCAGGCCTTCTAATATCATAAATTTGGGATGTTAATTAGGCGGGGGGAAAAAAGATGCAGGTGAAAAGAACAAGCTCAAAATTCCTCCTCCATGTATCCCCCCAAAGAATAAAAAGTAACATTTAACCTCTCCCTCCTCCCCAAACCCAAAAGCCTTTAAGACCCTTTCCTAATAAGGTGGCTTAAAACTGTGGTGGGTGAGATGAGAGGATAATTTAGAACTGCCTCGACTGCTGTGCTTTAAACCCCTCAACTTTGCTCCAAACGGCTTTTGGGGGTTCAGGAGGAATTTGGTTGCCCATCTGCTGTGAAATTCCCCTGAGAGTGCTGAGAGCAGAAAATACAAATACCTGCTTATAGCAAGGTGTTTTTTTTTTTTTTTTCTTGCAAAACGTCTGATCTGTGGGCACGTTTCAGGAGTGGAAAATGACTTTGGTGGAGGTCAAGAGGCAAAGCTCTCCACCCTAAGAAGGGAATCTGAACTTAGAAACTCCACGAAAAGGAATGTGTCACCTGGAGGAATAGGAAATTATTATCTAAGCAGATTTACAATAAGCAAGTGCCCGGCAATTAAATATTATTGTTGTGCATTATTTCCACTTATTGGCTTTAAATGGCAAGGGGAGGTTTTGGGGAAAGAGGGCAGATGTTGTAGCATCATCTCAGTTGTTTGGATCTCAGGCGCTTTGGGACAAATTCTGGGCTGTTCTGTCGATATAAATCCAGAAACCCTCCCTAAATTTAGCAGCCTGGCTCCATCTGGCCCCTGGTGTTGAGGGAGTGGAGTCTGAGCCCCTCCTGGCCTTGTTCTGTCCCTGTGGTAAATGTTTTACCCGAGAAGGCCTTGCCTTGAAGAAGATGAGTCTGTCTTTGAGTTCTCCCCACGGTGATGCAGCTCAGGCTGATGATCAGAACAGAAATGGGGCTGGTTCTCTGTGCTGGACCAACACGGACAGGAATTTCAGCTTTGCAGAGGCTTCATTTGGAACTTAAGTCTCATTTCAATTGAATCAGATTTCTGACAAGTTCTCTTCTTGTCCTGATTTACCAAAGCTCTGGAAATAAACCAGTGAAGAGTCTTGAACCTCTCAAAGGGAATAATTTGAGGGGGCACTTGGTATGAAATGAAAACAGGGAAAGGCTCTTGCCAGTCTCTCCTGTCCTACAGGACGTCCAAGGGAACTGCTGAGTGGGCGGTTCAAAACAAACAGAGTTGCCATGAGATGCTGTTGATACCAAAATTAAGGAAAAGGGGAGAAAAATCCATTAGATTCTATTCAGCCCAGATATATAAAAATTAATGGGAGCTGGGCAAGGCTTTTTCTGTGGAATTCCCACTGTGTCCCTCCCTGCTAAACGCAGGGGGAAGTGTCACCTTTGGTGTTCAGTGAACAGGTTTAAATGGGGTGAGAAGTGTAAAACACTAAAGAAACCTCAGCATGCACAGGGAAAACAGAGTTTGAAACTGTCACAGGCAAAGTAAAACCAGTTTCAGGGGAGCTTCATAAATAAATAGAATGGGCTGGGTGAGGGAATTCCTTAGAGCCTCTCAAGAGAGAGAGACCTGTCCCCTCAAATCCCATGGAAATAAATACCGATAAATACTCAAATGCCACGAGGGAAAAGAAGTGGGGGGAAAAAACCAGAGAGATAGGAGGGGAGGAGTTTGGGAGTGACGGATTCCGAAGGATAAAGATGTCAGAGCGTGTCCTGCAGCTCTTCACGTGTGTCTTGCCTTAATGAAAACGAACGGCTCGTGTTTCTCGTGGGCGTGCATTAAACACCCCGTCCATCCAACTGCTCCCTGCGCAGTCCTGGGAAGCAGGAAAACATGGCAGTTCTTACCCAAACAGTGGGTTCTGTACGACTGAGCGTGGAGCAGGAATACAAGCCCATCAATCTCAGGGCAGGCCCTAGGCTGGGGTTTGATGTGCTCTGAGCCAGCCAGGCCCAGAGGAGCAGCTCGGAGTCAAGCTCCTGCTTTGCTAAATCTCCCCCTTTGGCAGCAAAGTTGGGTTGGTGCGGCATAATTCCAGCTTTATTCCCTGGGAAACTCTCTCAGACAGCCCCTTGGCTGGGGTGTTACAGCTCAGTTTGATTTTAGAAGGGATTTTTAAATTCTTTTTCTCTAGGGGAGATGTCCCTTGAGCTGTTCCAGCTCGGAAAGAATTGCAAGGGCAGCCTGTATTTCCAACAGGGCTTCTTGCAGCCCTGCAGCTTCACACCTGTGTGTTCATATTGGCAGGAACTGGGTGCAGAAAGAGAGATTTCGGCCAAAATGTTACAAATCTAAATAACCCCGTACCGTTGTCCATCCCAAGGGTCCAGTGAGGGCCTCCAGTGAAGCTTTGGCAAGAATTTAACCCATTTTCAAATGTGGGAGGCTCAGAAGTTTCTAGAATCCATGGGCGCCCACAGAAATGACAGCCAGAATTAAATTCTCCAGAGGAAGCATCTTCTCCCATTCGAAAATTGCTCGTAAATTATCAAAATCTGCAACAGGGAATCACAAAAACCCGTTTTTGATAGTCTGTTGTTGTTGGGGGGGGAGGAAACAACTGCAAGAGCTTAGTGTGAGCTGTTTGCTCACCAGTTAATTGTGGTTTGAAACTTTTGTTTTAATGGCTGTTTGCAATAAAAGCTGCAGGAGGAGCAACAGCTCCTTAAATTACGGGTTGCTATGGAATTTTTTGGAAGGAACGAGCAAATTGAAGTGACTAAGGGGGCAGAAAACACGTGTGAGACAAGGAGCAAACAGGCAACAACGAACTGACTCCTGTGTGTTCCTGCTCTGGCAATAAAACAGAGACAGGACTAAAAATATCTTGAGCTGCTCTTTGTCCCCAGCTCTCACCAGGCTACAAAACATCCCAGTGCCGGAGGGGGAAAGTGGCACTTCTTACTTTGAGCGACTTGGTTGGGGTCGGATCAGAAGCAGGCGGGAAAAGAGGAGGGAAAAAACATTTCCGAGGTTTCTTTTTTTCCCCCCAAATCAAGTAGTTTTAACGGCTTTGGGGGGATGTTTGCATACAACACCCTCTGTATTTGCCCACACATTAAAACGCAGGGGGAGAATAACTCCCTGAGTCCCCTGGGCCTCTCTGGGTGTAGTGGTGGGAAATTCCTTCTGCACGTGGGTGCAGTTAAAAATCTCTCTCACGGGACCAGAGGAGGGAAAAGAATGTTACCAAAGTGTGGGGTTTTTTTTTATCCAAAATCAAGTAATTTAATGACTTGGGGAGATGTTTGCACAAGGTGTTTGCACCTGGGTCAGTTTACAGCAGACACTGAATAATTTTGGCCTGGTTCTGGAATGTTCCTCTTGGATAAGCCTGGGGTTTCATCCTTTGGAATAACTCGGTTGATCTGAGCCTCTTCACACACAGGCAGTGCTTAGGAGATTGTTAGGACTTAATTAGTTTATAAATCTGTCTCCAGGAGCTGCACATGAAAATTTAATGGGCCAACCCCACGACGACTCGGTGCTTTTGTACTTTGTTAGGAGACAATATCCTGGAATAGACCAAAGATGGGAGCAATAAAGATTAAAAACCTTTCAAAATAGTACAGATGTTCCTTCCAGAGCCGTAAGCAGGCAGTGGTGACACTATGGGGACGCTCAGGTTCTGGAGAAACGCCCTGATGACCTTTTCAATAATTATCTCCCCCAGCCCCACCCCTAATCCTGGGTAAGAACTGCAATAGAATTACATTTGCTGTTGCTTTTGCCCCCATCCCCCAGCTGCAAAATTAGATACTTCCAACAGTAAAGGCTTTCTGGGTGAAGACTCTTTTCTCCTTCCCATTTTTGAGCCGTGTCTGCAAGTTTGAGAACGGAATTCTTTACACCAGCCCTACCTGTGGCCAGGCTTGCTCCTCAATAATGTGTGTGTTGGTTTGTTGTATTTTTTTTTTTCTGGCTTATTTATGCACAAATACAATATAATTGTTGCTGCTCCTCTCAAGGGAAGCTCATCCTATGTCAGGGAGGCCATGCCAAGAATATAAATAGAATAATCTCCTGTTCCTGCAGCTCTGAGTAATCCACGCTGCACATCTCACAGGTGATAACAGCTCGAACATGAATTCATCTGAGAGCATTATGTGAGAGAAAAGGTACACAGAGTTAATTAAGCCTTGGGGGCGTCCAGGATTGATCCTGAGCTGCTGTAAATTGGCTTAACTTCGTTGGCTTGAAAGGAATCAGCCTGATTTACACCACGGGAGGATTAAGCCTCTCCCTTTTAAGATGCTTTCGGTTTGAATATCTCAAATTAACACGTACAAATTCTTCATTAAAGGAGCGATATTAATTATTCAGTGTACAATAGGGTGTGTTTCAGAGAGTAGGTTTTAAATAGCTTGGAAGTGACAGATAGAACAGGATCCCATTTAGCAGCCACAAAGGTTTGTCAGGGTTTCATTTTGTTCCCTGATTGTCTCTTGGCCTGTCCCCTTTCTCCAGAACCCGGTGTGAGCCGTGTCTGAGTGGAGATGACACCTCTGATCCCCGAGGGGAAACAATTGCTGGCTCCCTTCAGTCCAACTCCAAGTAAAAATTCCTTTCTCAAGTCCTGCAGAGAGCAAAGAGAAACAGCAACTTCAGCAGAGCTGGACCCTCCCAGCCTGGGCAGGGCTTGGCCAGCAGCTTCCCAGGGTATCCAACCACTCCTTAAACGCCTTCCTGGAGCCCAAATTTGGGCCAATAATGTATAAAATGAACGTGTTGAGCAGAGTTTCGAGCTTCTTGTCTTCTTAGAGCAAGTGCCTGAAACGTGTCACAGAATCCCAGGATGGTTTGGGTTGGGAAGGGACCTCAAAGCTCATCCAGTGCCTCAGACTGCCTGTATCCTCTTGTGCCCTCTTTCAACTCCCTCAAATCTCCTTGAGTCGAACCTAAAACTTGTGTTTGACTCAAAACCTCCTCCAGGCTGGTGAATTTGGGTTTTTTGTGGGGGGGTCTATATGCACCCACACAAACATACATATACATTTATAATCTATTGCACATAATATATATTTATTTAATATATTGATATATGTTTAACATGTTTATATAGTATATAAATATTGTATATATTTATATATGTTCTATTATATATATTTATATATTATACTTATTTATACGAGTGAATTGTAAATTCCTTTCTTAAACCTTCCTGGGATATTTTTTAGTCCAAAGGTACTTTTTAGCCAAACCAGTTTCTCACATCCAAATAATCCCTTTTAGTTTAAAGGAAGTGCTTTATTTTACGAGCAGGAGATACTGAGGGATTCAGCCTATTGATTCCTTCCAGACAGCCTGAGTCTCTAGCAGCTTTATCCTCTTTGTTCATTTTTTAATGGGTAATGAAAAACAGTTTAATATCATTATGTTCATCAGATAAAACTCACTGAGGTTCAAAAGAAAGGCCTAAATAGATTGTGAGCTCAGCCCTGTCTCAGGAGAGCCCTGTGTTTTCCAGGCTTCTGCATCCTGGCACATCCAGCCCTCCCCCAATGTTTCTTTAATTCTGCCAGGGAATGCTCCCGGGCTGTGTTTGATGGTGTCAGGGGAGAACTGGGCTGCAGGAAGAACATTACAGGCTTGCTTGTTCCGAGCTGTTTCCTCCTCCTGTGGATCCCGGCCACGCACCTCCTAAATAACCGAGCAATGATTTACTTCCTCTCATTTGTTTCCCTTAGTTCCTCTGATTTGTTTTCTTTAGCTCCTCTTGTTTCCTCTGCTTCCAGGGTGTGTGTTTTCTACATGGTAAAGCCCACAGAGGTTTTGAAGTGTCAGAAAGAGCATCTCCTGGCAGTGCTGGAGAATTCCTGCTCGGAGCAGGGGTCTGACCCTGGCCTAGGGGTCAACCTTCTCCTTCTTACTCCTCTGTTCGTGCATTAAATACTCAATTTTTTTGGCACAGGGCTTTTTCAGCTGGTGTCACAAACCTTAGTCACTGCTGCTGTTCAATCTGCCTGCTCCTGGTGAAGAGTTAAATCAATAAAAACATGATTCTCCCATCCCTGCCTTGTAAACCCCGGCTCAAAGGAAGCTGGTGGATGGTCTTGCACATAAACTCCCCCCAGGTCAGAACCTCAGAGAGGCTTTTGCACCTTCTTTGTGCTTTCTGGAATCTTATTTGTTTAGCTCTGTTGTAAAAGAGGATGCTGTTGTTATAAAACAGAATTTACACTTGCGAACACATTGCCCTCTTAATAACCTATTTTGGGGAATTAACTCGAGTTTTTGGCGCTGTTAGACAGTGACAAGTGCGGTGTCACTGGAAAGAAGGGAAGTTCCTCACAGTCAAATGAAGGACATGTTGTGCCCGGAGAGCTGGAATGAATTCTGGTGTGCCTGGAGCTCTGGGTGGCCAGAATTAGCTGTATCGATACGTGCAGGTCTTCAGCGCTCCCGTGTTCCAGCCAGCACTTCAGTGAGCTGCTCTGGCACAACATCTGGGGGGTGAGGGGAGAGCAGAGGCCTCCCAAACTTCCCTCTGCTGCCCTGTGACTGTTGTTCTTCCAGCGTGTCACCCGGAGCGGCTCTCCAGCAGCACCAGGGCTCGCTTCCGTCCCTCACCTTATTCCTGGAGTTTTCCAAGGGCTGCCAAGAGCAGGAGGAACCAAAATCCTCCCCTCAGCAAAGCCTTCCCCTGAGCTGTGGGCCAGCCTTCCCTGCCTGCCTTGGGCACACATCTCCATCACGGCACCCAGAATTGGCGAGGGAGACCAACCCCTGGCGTCCATCTGCAGGGGAAACCGGTTGCAAAATCACGGAAAACAACTGGTGGGATGTGGGAAATCCTTCAGCCCACCCCCTTGCCCCGAGATGAGTGGTGTTCCTGTGCTGTTCCTCACAGTTTTCGTGTGTGTGTGTTCATTTCTTCCCAGCATTCAATTCCGGGGCTATTTCAGTGCCAGTGTCACAGCTTTGAAGCTTTTTTTCCCCCTCCAGTTTTGAAGCTTAAAAGCTTTTTTTTTCCCCCAGTGCCTAATTTACATCTCCATTACTTCACTATAAGGCCGCTGCTCCATGTGCTGCTCCACCCTGGACACAGAGAATAAATTCCTGTTCTCCTTGCAGAAATCTTTTCCATGTTTAAAGGTGATCATTGTGTCTCGCTTCAGTCATTTTTTTCCCCTCTAAATTAATCACCACCAATGACTTCAAGCCTTCTTGTTCTCAGGGTTCCTGGTTCTCCTCAGCATCCCTTCCTGCCTCTCCTTGGTGCTGAGAATGGAACAGTGTCTTTGGGATTGTTTAGTGAGATGGGCTTTCAGAGCTCTGATCTGGGCAGATGCAAATTTGGGATGGTTTTCTGGGGCACACAAAGCTGAGTGCACAAGGAAGGACACAAAGCTGTGGAGGGTTGTGTTTCCTTGTGCAAGAAAACATCTGAAGTGGCTGATGCCACTGGGGTACCTCACTGGGGAGAGGGAAGAGACTTTCACTGCATTTACTCCTTGATGGTTCAGGTTTGTGCAAAGCTAAAATGTTCCTCCTCTGCCTTTAAAAGAGGATTGAAATGAGGATTTTTTTAAGGCTGCCCCCAGCCCTGCTTTATCCACTTGGAGCTGCCCCATCTTCGGTTCTGAGTGAGCAATTTCACCTTGGAGTTGGGGGAATGGTTTTCTTTGCAGGGCAGGGCTGTTTTGGAGGGCGGTTCCTCTTCAGAGGGGCTGGTCAGGGGGACTGTGAGGGGCTGTGCACAGGACAGGACTGCACAGGGAACGTGCTGACAAATGGATCAGCAGGGAACGGGAGGCACCAGGAGCCTCTGGATCTCCGGGAGAAGGGATTTTGTGCAGCTGGACCGAGTGTGCCCAGTGCTGGCATCAGCTGGCCGAGCAGTGAGGGGCAGGAAAAGCCCCTGTGAACAGACCAGAGCCGTGAATTCGCTGTCCCGGTCAGCAATGGACCCTCTCCCCGTCCCCACAGTGTGTCCTGTGCCATTCCCCGCGTGCATTTTCAGCCCATCAATAACAATTCCAGTTTGCTGGGCCCTCTTTTTCCCACGCGGGCTCACAGGGGTTTCAGAAGGCGAGACCTTACACGTGGCAGGGTCATTGGAGAAGGCAAAACACCTCCTCAGGATTATCCATGGCCAGGGCAGGCCGGCAATCCCCCGGCACTGCCAGAACTGCTGCTTTGCCTGAGGAGCTGCCCTGAGGACTCCTGACCCCTAAAACTGAACTGCAGACTAATATTTGTGTCGTGGAATGGTATCTGTGGCTCTGGTTCTGAGCCTGCCCTCCGCACAGCACTGAGCTTGAAGGATATCTTTGCTCTGGGTGTTCACACATCACACAATCAGAAGGGATCATTTCGATCCTTTGCCTTTAGAGTCCTGGAATGAATCAGCTGGGGGATTATCGGAATGACACCCATGGGGAAAAACTCTCTCTCCAGGCAGAGATTTGGGAGGTGGGAGCTGAGCCTCAGGTTAATGGTTGTGAGGAATGGACAACTTCATCCCTGGTGGCAAAAAGTCTGGAAGGGAAGGGGATTTTCCCTGGGGGTTGATGCTTTCCATGGATACAGGTCTTTAAAGGCAGCGCACAGCTGATACGAGTTGTCTGAAGAGCTCTTAAACAGGGACAAAAAAAAATCCAGAGGAGCTATTATTGTCATGGAATTGCGTAAATTATTTAATTAGCACTAATTAAAACAAAGAGGGTTGTAATACCACGGGTAAATCTGAGAAACAAGGAGCTCTTTAATGTGACAGTGAGGGGGAGGATTTCTCTTTTTTGACAATGCTGTGCAGGTTTAAGGTAGATTAACTTCTGGATGGGAGGAATCAGGACAGGAAATATCTAGAAACGGGGAGGAAATCCTAAAAAACAAAGATGAGAAGTGTTTGTAGTATTAAAGTGGAAGGAACACTTGCCTTGTGTGATGGTAAAGAATATGTGGCATTAATTATAAAGAGATCTTGAGTGCCAGTGGCAAATGAAGGAGAGGGGCAAAAGTGATGGATCTGATGGAAAAAGAAGAGCCAAAGGAGCAGGACTGAAGTCACAGGATCCCTGGAGTTTGGGGGGGTTTCCATTCCTCTGAGATGCCCAAAACCTGTCCAGGCTCAGAGCTCGAGGGGAGCTGCTCCAGCAGGATCAGCCCCTTCAAACCCAGCCCCAAACTGGTTATTCCAGGGGCAGCTGAGGGGCCTCCTGTGACTCAGGAGCTCCTGGAAGAGCAATCAGCTGAATCCCCAAACCTGTAGCGGAAAAAGTACATTCCTTTGGGCCCTATTCTCATATTCTCCCAATTATCTGAGTTTTTACTTGCTGGTAGAGCCAGACTGGGGAAAGCTGTGGGAGACAGGGCTGGAATGAGCTCCTGTCTTACCAGCTTTAATAACTCTCATTTTCAGTAGATGTCAGAAAGTTATTTCAGATATAGCTGGGCGAAAAATGACTGAGAGGTCAGTCCTTGGGAATTGTTATTTATTTAAAAAAAAAAAAAGGGCATCTTTATAGCTTGGTAAGGAACGCATTAAACCTTTGTGAATTATTACCTTTCTGTGCCTCAACCTGCAATATTTTATTCAGATTAACTGAACAGACTGGATTCAGATTGCTGAGTCAGATATTGCTTTCCGTGTTTATTCTAATATCGCCGTGGTAAGGCCGGCAATAAAGCAGCTTTTGCAGCTTTGGGGCGGGGGGAAAAGCAGCTTGTGAGGAGCAGGGGCAGAGCAGTCGCTGCCCTTCCTTCCCCACACAGGGGTCTGGCCTTCGATTTTCTCGCTCGGGGTTCACAATTCGCAGGCAAAGGCAGCTCAGTTTGACTTTCCCCCTGTTATTTCAACGGGGGTTGAGGGGTCTGGAAGCTCCCAAGGAAGGAAAGGTGGGAACGAGAGGAGAGACTTCACCAAGGACACAGTCAGGGAAGGGTTAGTTACAGATTGGCTCCAGAAAATGAGAAATGCAGACAGTAAAGTGTCTTTCTTTCTGCTTTATTTACATGTATCGAGTGTGAACATTAATCTGCCATTTTCTTGTAGCCTGGAGACACCACATTCCATGAATTCTTACTTCCACAAGGTATGCACCTTGCTGCCTCTTCTTCTCTGTTTAGAACACTCAGAGAGGCAGAATTTCTGCTCTGGATTATCCTTTTTGGCAATCAGTGTTGCCCCCAGGAGGAGCATTTGTGTGTCCTTCCATCTGTGTGTCTGGGATGGTCCTTTGGAACCTGATTCGAAAATCAGTGGGTCCCAAGGGGTGTTTGTGTTCCACTTATAACCTCTGCACAAAACATCCTGCCAGGTGAACAATCCTGTGGTAAATGAGCAGCTTTTACTTATTATCCACCATTTGGAGTATTATTTTTTTCATTCTGATTTTTTTAATGTTTTTTAATCAATTTTATATGGATTTATTTTTTTTTTAATTTAATTTTTTTAGTAGTAAAGCATTCGAGGTATTAAAATTCAAGGAAAACATTCACTAAGGGACTTTTCCAAACCCTTTTCACTGCAGGTTTGTTGTTACTGGATAGAGACTCGTTCTCCTTTCTCATCAACAGGTTCTGCAGGACCAATATCATGGATAGAATCATAAAATCATGGGATGGTTTGGGTTGGAAGGGATCTCAAAACTCAGCCCGTGCCCTGGGCAGGGACACCTTCCACTAACCCGGATTGCTCCAACCTGGCCTTGGACATTCCCAGGGATTCAGGGGCAGCCACAGCTTCTTTGGGAATTCCATCCCAGCCCCTCCCCACCCTCATGTGGGGGGGGAATCCCTCCCAAAATCCCACCTAGCCCTGCCCTGTGTCACCTTACACCCACCCCCCTTGTCCTGGCACTCTCTGCCCGTAGGAATGCCTTGCCCAGGACTCATTTCTCCTGCATCCAGGAGGTTTCCTGTCCCCCACCCTGTTTGTCCCAGCGCCCTCAAACCCTCAGCAGGATTTCAGCTGGAATTTCTGATGATTCCTAAAGACCCAACCCCACGGACCTGCAGAACAAAGGAGTCCACTGAGCTCTGGAAAAAACCTTGGATTTGCAGTATCTTAATTTTTTTATGGATTTGCCCACGTGTCACTGGGACCAGAATTGGATGATACCGAACACACCCATGTCACTACAAACTCCATGGCAGCATCCTAATGCTGCATATAATACAGGATAAATATCAGATATTTACGTTATAGAGATTTATATTTATACCTCACGAATATAGGATAAATATAATATGGGGAAAAGAGAATGTAGGATAAATATAACACAGGATAAATATAATATAGCATAAATATAACGTAAGATAAATACAATATAGCATAAATATCATATAGAATAAATATCATACAGCATAGTCTGGAACCCAGAGGTGTTTGGGGGATTTCTGTTTCGGTGTTTATTTGCTTTTATATGTATGTATATAAATATACATTTCATTATAAGTAATATATAAAATATAAAAACCATGTAAAAATATAAATACATAGATATATTTGATTAGTAAAGTTGCTCTCACGAGCAACTCTATGTGGGAGCTGAGCCGCAGCATTTTCCATCTCAGTGATGTCATGATAAATCTTAAGAGCCACCTGGGATTTTTTTTTTTTTTGATTAAACAGCACTTAAGCAGAAAAGGTTGATAGATGAAAATCAAGCAGGGTGTGAATCAAAAAAACCTTCCTCCCCCCCCCTTTTTTTTTTTTTCCCCTAACGTGGGGATTGAAATTCATTTGGTGTAAGTTCAGCGGAGATGAACACACAAGTTAAACAGGCCCGAAAAAATGAGTTTTTCCAGAAAGGAGCGGAGAGAAATGAAAAGAGTCGCCTAAAGCCCGACAGGCAGACCCAGCTCCTCCCAGGCTTCGCCACTCAGTCCCACACTAATAGAGGTGTTAGAGGAATGGCACTGGGAGAGCTCGCTGCAAATGGAAAACATAATGTTGGTGCTTCATCTTCCTGTCTGCAGCTGTTGGACAACAGTCTCCTCTGGTGACACTTGGCATAATGCTGGCATAAAATTTCCAGTGCTCCTGCTTCCAGGCAGCTGAGTCAGATTAATCTGGGAGCTGAGTGCTGAATCATGTCTTGGAGATGGTGATTTTCACATTAGCTGGAGTCACGAGGCAGATCTTTCTCCTCTCCCCGACACTGAATTGCGCTTGTTCCCCTTTATTTCTGAGCTCGGGCTCTTCAGTCATCGCCACTTCTTAACCTCTAACAGGAGAGGCTGTGTGCGACTTATCCCAGCCCCTTGATTTGTTTCCCCTTTTTCAGTATCAAAGGGACTAAGAGTGCTTTTAAAATGTTCCAGAGGCAGATTGCAGTGCCCACAGGAGGGACCCTGCGGGCAGGGCGGGAGAAGCTGCCCTGGCTTTGAAGAATCCTTGAGATTCTTCAGGCTCATCCCCCTGATGAAACTGATATTTGCTGTCTTGAGCAGCACAGATCCTTTGTCCTCTGTAATCAGCATTTATTCTGCTCCTTCACCCTCTGATGGCTGCAAATCCTGACAGGAGCTGCAAGTGTCCCAAAATAAATCAGAGTGGAGGGACGGGAAAGGTCACATGCAATGTGAGCTCGGGCTGTGCCAGCCAGAGTTACCTGGGGTGCAGTTGTCTTACCACGACCACGGCAGCAAATGACATTGAGGTGATCTCTGAAAAGCACAAATTACCCCAAAAATAGAGAAGTAGCCGCGTTGGGCATGAAATGAAACCTTTATTAGAGGGCTCTGTTCGAAACATCCCCAGGACAGCCTGGAAAGGGGAACAATTTCCAAGCCTTTCTCACCAGAGCACTTTCATTGTGTAACGGGGGGGGCCGGGTTGTTTGAGCAAGGCTTTGAGAAGGGCTTTGCTAAAACCTGTCAGGTCTAATCCATCACATTGGCACACACGGACATGCAACGTCTTCCCTTCCTTTCAGCCCAGTGCATTTGTACACTCGGGCTGAGACAGGGGGGTGATGGGGCTGCTGGATATCCAGGAGAGCGTGGAGCATATGGATGTGTCACAGTGGGGCTGCCAGTGTATTAATAACATCCTGCAGATCCTCGGCCCTCTGCTTGGCTGAGAAAATAGCGGGTTTTCTGCAGCTCTGGAAGGGAATATTTCATGGGGAGATCACCCTTTTTTTCTTTTTATCGGCTTGGGTTTTTCTCTCTGGCTAAGGGGACATAAATAAGTGTTAGAACCAAACTTCACCCCGTGGAAATTGGATTAAAATAGAGAAGGGGAGATGATTAAGGACCCAGGGGAGAAGCAGTTATATCCTGTGGGGATGCTTCTTCAATCCTGTGTTTCAAGGGTTCTCAGCAGGGTTCTCTTCCCACCTCTGTCCTGGGGAACAATGACACTGCCACCTTCTTTTGTCCCCCTGTGATTTAAAGGTCACTGTCCTCGCAGGCCTGCCAGGCTTGTGAGTTCTAACTTGGCATTACAGCTTTTCTTCCCCTCTGGAAAACCTGTTAACAAGGCTTTTTGCTCTATTATATGACAGAGTTTTATTGAAAGGGGGTATTTCCTGTCTTACAAACAGACACCGGTGTCCACACTGCTCCAAACTCCCAGGAAGGACATTCTGAGACTTGTTCCCCCTCTAACTGTACCTGAAGAAGAACCACTGCTGGAACACTTTCACTTCACTCATAAAATACAATTTAGGATGCTGGCTTGGATCTCCATTTATGTTCTTTTAAGGTGGTTTAAGCCAGACAAATCTCTGGGTTTCGCAGCCGTGGTTTTTGAGATGATGCTTCCTGCCATCAACACTGTAAAGAGAAGGGTCTGGCAGGCGGGAATCTTATTATTTCTCACAGAAACCACGTGGAATTAGGTCTCAGGAAGTAGAGCAAGTGCAGAGATTCTGTTCAGTGGCCTGAGTGCAGAACAGAGAACATCCCAGTCAAACGCGAGTGGAAAACCAGGCTGGGAGAGGACTCTGCTGTGTGTGGTGGCACAGCTTGAGTTCAGAACAGCATTTACTGAAATCAGGGGGTGATTCACTCCTTGTCCTCCCCACGGGTAGATCCACCTGGTGTCTGTGTCCAGGGAGGGGCTGGAAGGGACTCTGGGGACACCAAGGTGAGGACACCAAGGCCTGAACCTCCCCTGGGAGAGCAGCAGCGAGTCCAAACCTGGATTTCTGTGCCTCTCCACTCCCCCTCTGCTGAGTGAGAACATTGTCCCACACTTGTTATTTACTGGGGTGATGGGCTTTTATAATTCTATTGCAGATCTGCTGTTCCAAAAGTGCTGGTGTCTGGAGCCAAGTCTTCAGGAGGGTTTATCTCACTCTTCCCTCTGAAGGACCTTTTCCAAAGGGCAGTTCTACCCTTTCCTCTGTGGACCAGCCCCTCTTGCTTCCAAAAGCCTGAAGAACTGCAGTGTTCACGCCCCCACAGTCTGTTGGATTGTTCCTATTGTTGCAAAACTTCATTAATTTCTGGAGGTCATGATTTATGAGGTTAATAACGAAGGGTAGGAGTTTTCAAAAAAGCTTTATTTTCCCATCTCAAAGTCTACTTTATTCAAAAGCAAGACCCCAAACCCTGGATGATTTCTCTTCACTTTGTCAGCAGCCTACAAAGGCTCCTGCTTGGAGGCTCTTCACTAGGCTGGTGATTTTTATGGGTATTTTCCATTGGTTTTCTAAAAATCAAGCTGGAAATAAGAACCAAGTCCTCAGTTTTGTGATGGAGAAAAGTCCACCCCAGGCTGGCACTTGCTGTTCATCACACACCACCTCAGGCCTCGTGTCCTGCAGTATGTTCAGGCAACTCCTGGGCTCTTTCTGCTCCAAACTTTCAGATCTTTGGATCTAAAACCCTCCACAGGAAGAACTTAAAGCTTTTTTTTGTTGTTGTTCTGAGAGTAAGAAGCCTTTGTGATGCCAAAGGAGGCTCTGGATAGAATAGCCTGAAAAACTTTGCTCAAGTGGTCCCTTCCTACCCATGCCATTCCAGGATTCCTTTCTCCAGACCTGCTCCAGCACCTCTGCAAGAAAAGGGGGAAGAAATTTAAGAATTTAAGTCCCTCCCTTGCAGGGACATCTCTGAAGGATTGGTGTCCTGTGACACTGTGGTGTTGAACACACCTCTCCCTCCCTTATGTGTGAGATAATTAATAAGATGTTTAATTTTCTGAGCAGCACAGGTATTTAAAGAACATTAATGTAGTCAGAATTAAGGCCCCTTCCAACCCAAACCACCCCATGATTTTATGATTCTCCAATCAGCCAGAAAATACAAAATGTATTGCTCTAGCAGAGCTGTGACACTGTGAGGATGTAAAGACGGAAACTGCATCGTGTGTGCAGCAAACCCAGCTGGGTCCTTCATTTCCAGATGGAAAACACACCTATATAAACACCTACATGTCTGATTTACACACACCTGTTGGGATCCCTCTCCTGACAACCTGCTGTACTTGGAAGCAGCTGGAAACCAAATGGGGATTTCAGCACTGCAGGGCATTGGCTGTTTAATTTCATTAAATGAAAAAAAAAATCTCCTTCCAGTTTTGGCTTGGTATTCCAAGACTGATTTGGGTCAAACCCACACAGAGTTCCATGAAAGGGAAACTTCCATCTCCGTGTTCTAAACCAGCTGTTCCTGTCTCTGAGAGGAGGGAGATAATTTGTTTGCAGTAGATACACAGCTAAGAAAAATACCCTCCCAAAGTTCAGGCACAACAGCCAATTGATTTCGGAGGGGTTGGGATGAATGGCAGGAGAAAAAGCTTTCTTATCTTTTTCTTTGCTGGTTCTGGCTCCAGATAATTGAGGTGGTGTAAAAGCACCTCTGCGGTTTGAAGAGGAGGTGGTTTTGTGGGAGCTGCAGCAGATCCAGGCTGTGAAAGGCTGGGGCGATTCCAGGGGGGCTGGTGGAGCCTGACACTGCTAAGGCAGCACAGGAAGGATCCTGTTGGGTACAAATTCATTTAAATTCCCCAGGAGGGAAAAAAAAACAAATGTCACATGTGAGATAGGAGGGTTGTAAAAATCTTTTTCTACCTGTCTCCTCCCTACCCATTTCATTCATCTCCTCAGCCAGGATTGTCAGTAACCTTGGCAACCCCTTGTTTGTTTTCTCTCCTCTCCTTTGCTCCTGTGACTACTGAAAATGCCCCTTTTTTTATTATTATTGCTTGTGCTGATGTAAAACTCGAGTCCAAATCACATCCTGTTAAAGGAGGAAGAGGGAGGACTGAGAGGAAAAGGCTTAGGATGCTTTTCTAATGCAGATTTTATACACCTATAAAGGAAAGCTTAGGAGCAGCTGAGACCGCCTGCATGTGATTGTGATGTTTTGAGCAGGGTTATTTTGTCAGGGTATCTTACTGCCTGGGGATATTTAATTCCGTATAAAATGCTGTTGGAATAAATTCTTGTGCTAAAAAGCCTGATGATCCACCCACTGGTCTTGGCTATCAGAGGATTCCTCCCCTGCAGAGCAATCCTGAAGGGGAAGGGACCAGGGAAACAGGAGAAGTTGAGGCCTTGAATGTGGTGGTTCTTCAGCTAAACCAGTTCTGTTATAACCCAGGTGAAAAGTTCAGGTGTCGGTTTTGTTCTTCAAAAAACAGCCAAGGCTCCAAATCTCCGAAGCTGCCTCAGACCTGGAGTTTTTTTCTGTGTCAGATGAAGTGTTTTTGCTGCTGTATCCACACTGTCCACATTATTATTACCTGGTTCTACTCCGAGGGGAGAGAACCGTGTTGCAAACCTGGCTGTGACACCAGCTCGAATATCCAGACTAACCAAGGGCAATTGATACCATTATTGGTGCTTTTAACCTCATTTTTAGCCACCTGATCAGACGTTTTCCCTCTTTGCAAGTGGGAATAACGTCCAGCAGTTTTTACCTGGGCTTGCACGAGTGGCCAAGGTGGGGATTCCTTCTCAGTTTTGCAGAGCTCACCCAATGCCCCCAAAGGCTGAACGAACATGAGGAATTCGCTTTATGCCCATTAATTTTCCAGGATTTTGGTGTTCCAGAGCGTGGCCGAGGGTGCCATGCTCAGCTTTCGAGCTGAGTTAGTCCAGCTGCATCACAAGCACCTGATAATTCCTTTTGAAACTTAGGATGCTGTGCTTGGGACTGCAGCTCCTCTGCTCTGTTGTTCTAGCGGTGATCTACGATTTAACTTCCAAAGTTGGGCACTGCTGAAGGACTCTGATAGAAGGTCAAGCTTGCTGATTATGAAAAAGTAATTGAAATTTGTTTTATTGGGGCAGGGGAAGGAAGGGAAAATGATTTGTATGTATCTGATAATAGAAAACGTTATGGTCATTTGTTTTAGTTTCTGTAATTGAATTTCAAAGCCTTCAAGTTTCGGCTTTGGATACATCCAGCTCAGAAACTTTCTGTAATTCCCTCGTCCACCCCTGATCAATTTTAGTGATTGTATGGATTTGTCTTTCCAGGAGTTGATTCCCAGCCCGTAGTTAAAGAGCAACAGCTAAAGGAGCTACAGTATTGACAAACAGCTAATGTGGGGCACGCTCTGATCGCTGCTGCCACGGCCTGCAGAGCTGTTTGGGGTGCAGGGAACAGCCTTCCCTTCTTCTGGGACAGGCTGGGAAGGGGAACAGGCAGCCCCTGGAATCTGTAAGGCATCCTTTTCCTTTTAACTCTTTCCTTATCTGGGCATATTTAGTGAAACTCGGGAAGCTTCATCGCCAGGAAGGGGTGAAAGCTAAAAATACAAACACAGAGCACATAAACCATGCAAAGACATCTCTGTGTGTATCTGATTTAAAACACGTGGATTCCAGCTTGTGAATAATGCTCCTTTTCCAACGTCCTCAAATTAAGCACAGAACTCTTTTTTTTTTTTTTTTGGCTTAATTTTATTTCCTAAGTGAACTTGATCTCATGATTAAGGAACTTCAGCTTAAGGAAATCCCGAGCACAGGCGGGAGATGGAAATGTTCTAAGCCAATTCAGATGGAAGCCACGTCAGTCTAAGCCTTCAGTGCCAAAGATTTCACCTCCACTTCCAATAATTCGAGTGCTTTATGGTCAGTGGCTGTGACTCAGGTAAGGCAACAGCAACTCGTTACACTAAGGTGGAATCCAAGCATGAGGCAAGAAAAATATCCTTGGGAGAAGGGAAAATTAGAAGCACAACTGGAAAAAAAAAAAAGAATTATTAGTGTATTGATCTGCTTGGTAAGCCCAAGAAAAGCATCCCGGGCATCGCAGCCCCTCTTTGTTCTGGCAGGACCCGTGGGGAGCACGTGCTGCTTGTTTTTTAACACCTGTCCCCCCCCAAAATGTGCCTTAACAGGGGGGGTTTTATTTGTCTCACCAACATCTGCACTGCAAAACGACCTCAGGGGACCTCTCAGCAAGGTTGTCCTTCCCTTTGGCAGCCCCGCCTTTGCACTGCTGGTCTTGAAGGGCTGGAAATGTTGAAGGCACTGGCGGTGTCTGCCCTGTTCTCCCCCTCTTAAAACAGCCCAATTATCCAGCCACGGCAAGAACAGAAACACAAGGTGGTAATAATTCCTTGCACTCTTTGATTGCCTCTCGAAGAGGAGAAAGCAGTTACTTTAAAAGACTGTATCTTCATCTGCAGTGTTGAAATAAAGTCTTCTGAGGGGGACTTAAAAGGACAGATGAAGAGCCCTGGTTTGCTAAGGAAAGCCAGGCCTAAATGAGCTGCTGGCTCCAACAAGGCTTGCCTGTCATTAGGAATTCTCTCTGTCACGGGAAATAGTGCCAATAGCGTGGGAATTAATGCATGGCTTCCAAAAGAGACACACAGTGTAGGTACCTGGGGTTTTAGAAGCCACTGGGAGTTTTTGCAGTAGAAGAGGATGGTTCAGTGGGTAGAGAGCAGGTCTGGGATGTGGATCATCCTGGGGGATCTCAGGTCAAGGATTTTGGGTGCCCAGCAATTCAGTCCTCAGCTGTGTCCCAGTGAAAGCGAGCCACTATCTGGGATTTCCACTGGATTTCCATTTCTTTGTTATCCCAGCAGTCAGGAACATCTCAGGGATATCACAGGTGGAACTCAACTCTCCTGACCTGTGCTTTGGGGACGTTCATCCTGTTCCCTCGCCTTGGCAGGGGCCAGGGCAGGGCAGATGTTCCAGTGTAGGACTGTAAGATCCGTGTTAAACCACCGACCTGCCCTGTGGGGAGCAAATGAGTGGCCCTGACCAGAACATCCACGTGGCCAGCCTAAATCCCCTCCAGCTCCTCCACGTCGTTCCCCACGAGAGCTCGGGGTCTGCAAACAGGATAAAGGCGTGCTGCGCCTGTAAGCCCTGAGAGCTGTGCTGGTGGTGGTGGTGGGAATATCCACAGTTAACGGAGTTCTTACAGCACCCTGTGCTTGGAAACTCCAGCTGTGCAGGTGGGATGTCTCCAAAAGGCAGAGCAGGAAAATGCTGGTTGTTGTGCTGGCTCGAAAGAGCCGCTTCCACCGGTGTCCTGTTTTCCTCTGCCTGAAGGGATGAACACCCCGTGAATAAACCTGCTCTTGTGGGTGCTGGCCTTTCCCTGGCTGAGATCTTGGTTGCTGCTGGTTCCTTTCTTTGCCCCATCTCCCCTTTCTCCTGTGGGTCGCCTTTCCCTTTGTGTCAGCGTTTCAAACTCCGTTTGATCCGTCGCGCGGGGAGGGTTGGCGAGATTTTTAAACTGGAAAATGATTTTCGAGCAAAACGAAAACAGAGGTTGAAACCAGCCCTAATGAGAACCGGCAAGGAATACTCCCCGGGGGCTGTTCCCTACAGGGTGTTTGGTGATCCCTCCTTTTGTAATGTGGAACATGCGCTGGAAAAACGAGCGTTGGAAACACACACAGGGAAGGGGAGGGCAGGGAAGGAGCGGGAAGGAAACCGGTGAAAACATATTTTGCTGGATAATTGGATTTCTGCAAGGAGTTTTTCCAGCATAGAAACCCCTCAAAAAAAAAAAAAAAAAAAAAAGAAGGAATTAAAACATCTTCCTGCAGCTGCCAGTCAGGCTGATTGGATTCCTCCAGTGAATAGGATGTGCTCGGGCTCAGAGCTGTGGAGACCCCACAGTCAGTCGTGTGCTGGTAATTTGTGTTCCTCGTTAGGGAAAAATCCCGGGTTATCTCTTCCCTCTTGGATTTCTCCTCTTTATCACCGGCCATGGGAGGATTTGTTCGGTTTTCCAGCGTTCTCTGAGCGGGTTGCACGTGGTTTGTGTAAGATAAAGGGTGAGCAGAGGGCACACAAGCTGCTGGTTGGCAAAGGGGGGCTTTGGGTGGGGTGGCTTTTCCTCCTGCTGGGGGGTCATTCAGTAGAACCTCTGTGCTTTCATCTTTCGTTTCCTGCTGCGCCTGACTGACCCACGAGCAGGGAGGCAGCCAAATTTGGGGGGGATCCCACCAAAAAGCAAAAAACATGATGAAGGTTTTTCTACCTCCAGCCTTTGTGTATCAGGCTGTGCTGATGAACAGCGTTCCATCATATAAGTATTTTTGTGAATATTTGGGTTTTTTTCTTAATTCTGTGTGGTTGTGTTTTTTTTTAACCTCCAGGCTGTGAGAGAGCACTGGCAGGTTTGCAGCATGGCAAGCTTTACCCAACACTTGTCAAAATAAAGCAATTCCTATTTTATCCTTCTCTCTGCTTTGGGAAGGAAATCTTATTAAAGAAAATAAAAGCTGGTTCTTTCTGATCTGTCAGTCTGTCCTTGAAGAATCCACCCTTCCACCTACTCCTGGATTCCCAGGTGATGGAACCCGGTGGAACCGAGCATTGGGAGGTTCTGTACAGAAATCACAGCCATAAAATCATGGAATCGTGGAAAGGTTTGGGCTGGGAGAGACCCTGAAGATCATCCAGCTGCAACCCCTGTGCCGTGGGCAGGGGCTCCTTCCACTGGACCAGGTTCTGGAGTTCTCAGAGGGATCCCCAGGAACAACCCACGTGCTGAGAGCAAAGAAACCCCAAAAAAACCCTCATGTGGCTGAATTTTCTTTGCATTAACCGTGAAAGTGAGCTCAGATTTGAACCTCCTGCCCAGTCTGTGCCTGTGGGATGTACCTGGGAGTGTCTTCAGCTTTGGGATGTTCCTCATTTAGGGAGCTCCAGGTGTTGCATCCAGGGAAAAGCCAGTGGGACATCTCCTTTTTTGCTTTAAATGCACCTGATTTGGGGAAGGGGCTGCAGATTAAATCTCCAGTTCCTCAGATCACACCAGGGCTGTGCCTGACTCTGGGAGCAGTTTTTACAGGAAGGGGCTGCTCCATCCTCTGGAATTCCAAGCCCCCTGTCCCTGTGGTTTTTAATTCCACACCACAGGCAGGGGCTTGGGGAGCTTTTCCAGGAGCCCTGCAGGGGGGACTCAGGTTCAGAGCTGTTGTGGGGTTTGGTTTTGGGTCTTTTTTTTTCACTCTGGCCAACCGAAGGACAATTCAGCTGAAAGAGGCCCAGGGAAACCTTTGTTAACCTGAGGGATGAAAACAGAGAAAAAGTTCCTGCTAGAGAAGAAAGGAACCAGCAGTACCCAGGGACTGGAAGAGTTTCTGAGATTTCTGCAAGTGAGAGGAGCCTTTTAAGGATCTGAGCCGTGGCAGTAAATACTTGCATTGGAATATGGGTAAGATACATGTCCCTGAGCCTTTTCTTCTTTCTTCTTTTGTGAACCTCCTCCTTAATTTATCTCCATCTCCCAGCTGAATTGAGGATATACATCTGTTCCATTGGAAACTGGGATTTTGAAGTAGTTCTTGCCCCAAATGATAGTGAATAATCAGAATTCTCTGGAAAGTAGCAAGGGGAGGAAAAAAAAAAAAAAAAAGGAAAAAATTAAATGTATTGAAACGATTTAGTGAAAAACTTGCACAGCCACTCACTAAACTGATGGAAAAATTGATCCATTGGAGAGAACAGATTTTCTTTTGTCCTTGTTTTAGCATCCATGGCAGGTTCCGGTGCAATTGGAATTTCTTTGCCGATGGAAATACTGTAAAAACGATCAAGCAGAGGTTCAGCACCAGCGCTGAGATCCTGGTTCCTTGTTTGGGGAAGCAGAGCCAACACCCTGCAAACATCCCAGGAACGTGCCCAGCAGCAGGACAGGAGGGGGAGCTCCCAGTGCAGCCACGAGGAGGGAGCAGAACCCTCCTTGCTTCCAGATTAGGAGGGAAAAATCTGTTTCCAGCCTGTCCCTGCTGCTGCTTAAAGCCCCCAGTGACCTGGATTTGAACTGGTCTCCTGAAGGGTGAAGGGCTCCATCTCCCATGGCCAATCCCCTGCGGATGCACTCGCTCCCAGCAGGGATTTGTAACAAATCCTGCCCCGAAGGCAGCAGCCTTGGCTTGCCTTGCTCTGATGGTGGGTGGCAATTTGGAGCTGTTTCCTTCCCTCCCCACCCTGCCCCTCCCCACGGCCCCCTCGGCTCCCTCCTGCCATGCAAATCCGGCTAAATCTTCGGAAAGGGGATTATCAGCTGGTGGATTTTAAACAGTGGGGGGCCAGAAGAGAAGAAAACCCATTCCAAGGGTTTCCCCCCCAGTTTCTTGGCAGACAGAGACGTCCTGAGTTTAACCTGCCTGGTGAAAGGAGGGTTCAGAATCCATCTCTCTTGAGCAGGTATTTTCTCCTTGGTGCTCAGGCTGACCAAGCTCTTGCAGCTGCTGTTGGCTCATCCCTCACATTGGCTGCTTCACCTGCCTTTTTTGGTTGCAAAATCCTTCTTGACCCAGCAGGGTTTGTATCAGAGGGACATCAATGAGGATTTTCTCCCCTTTGAATTCCGTTGCCCTTTAATTCCCACCCGCCCTGTACTCCCGGAATGGAGAAGCTCCAGGACAGCTGAGCCCTGACCTCCCTGGGTGGAATTGCTGCTGGGATTGCTGGGTTTTGCAGCAGGAATGTGCTGTTTGCTCAGTGTTCTCCTGGAGGAGTCGTGCATGGAAAAGGAGGGCAGGGGAAGGTTGGTGGTGCCTGCTGAGTTCTGTCACCTCCCCCTGTGAGCTGGGAACTTAAAAACAGAGAGACAAGACCACCACCAACAGACCCCTGACTGTTAATTAGTGTGTCCACTACCAGTTTGACTTGCAAGACCCCTCCAGTCTCTTGGATAGACACTTGGATAGGCACTTTCTGAGAGAGTGTCTCCAGCAAAACCTCCTGCTGGTGGTGGCATCTCCAAGGAGTGTCTGGGCTTCCATTCCCGAAATTCCTGCTGTTCTTTCCTGCTAATTATATGCTTTCCAAATGCTGCTTTGTGACCCAGTATTCTTTCAAACTGGCCTGAAATGAGTGCAATCCCTTTGTCACCTCTTTTGCTAAATGTTGTTATTGTGAAAACAATCACGGAAAAAATCACGGTCCTAGGAGGAAATTTCTTCTGGAGTGTTCAGACATAACGTGTGTGCAAAGACTCTGACATTGTCCTATCGATTTTATATCCTTTGCCACAGCTCAGGGGTGGTGGGTGAGGCTTCCAGAAGGGGTTGCTGATCTAAGGGCTTTATTTTGGGTTTGGCAGCCCAGCCTGGAATAATTTACAGGAGTGGTTTTTGAACTTGGAGCTGTCCTCTCTGTACGTGGCATTTACTTGTGGGGGTCTGAGACCTGATAAATCAGCTCCTGATCCCCCCCCCAAAGATCACTGAAGTTAATTTAGATGATAATCAGGCCCTTCATGTGCTCTGCTGACTTGGGGCCAGCCTGAAGAAGCAAATAAATACTGGTGGGGATGTCTTCAAGAGCCTCAGATTCCCAGACTTTGTGACTTCTGCCAAGCTGATTTATCCCTTTACCTGCCCCCATCCCTCTGGAATTCAGCAGTCTCTTGGAGAGAGCAGGAACTTCCTCTTCTCTAATTTATCTAAAAAAAAAAAAAAAAAAAAAAAAAAAAGGAAAAATCCTTTCTTGAGACCAACGAAATCCCCTCCTACCTGGGGGCTTTTATCTTGTTTTTTTGCTTCCAAGCTGTGTGTGTGCAGGGGCAGGGAATGTCTCCTCCTGCCCTCCCCTGGTCCAGATCAATACAACGACCTTCCCCAAAGCTATAATTACCTCGGGCAGGGATGCATCAAACCTCGGAATATCAGATTTGTCCTCAACCCGGGGTGAGGACTCCAAATGTCTATTTTTTTCTTCCCTTCCCAAGCCTTTGCAAAGCGTAATTCAGTTGAAATCTGTGGGGATCACTCTTGAGATTGCACTAATAAAGGAGGTAGGTTAATAACCCCCCTGTCCTTGGCTTTACTGCCGACAGTGGCAACAAGGGGCCTAATTAGTGTGTTTGGGTTGTTGGTTATGGAGGTTGCTCCAAGAGAAACTGGACTGGCACCACGAAACTCATTAGGCTCAGGTCCTCCAACACTGGGGTTTTATATTAAAGAGGAAAGGAAAGTCGAGAGAAAGAGCGCAAAGTAGAATCCTCATTAGGGTAATTAGCGCAAGTCATTATTTCCTAGAAGCCTCAAATGGCCACATTTATTCTAAAGAGATGCCAAGGGTATGGCTGGATGCAGCTCCAGCAGCTGCCTTGGGAGGGGAGGCAGGGAGAGGCTTTGCTGCCCATGTTTCCCCGGTGTGGTGATGGGTGATCCTATTAAGGTCAGCACAGTTAATCCTCTTTCATGGTGCTAATTTCTTGCCGTTATCTTTATTTGGCTGCGAATTTCCCTCATGGAATTCTCCTACTGTTCCAATGTTGGGTGAGTAGAAATCAAGAAAAGGAAAAAAATCCTGCCTGGACCCGTGCCAGCGTTCCTGGAAGGAAAAGGACTTGCTGTGTGTCCAGTAGAACCTCGTGCTGGTGGTGGCATCTCTAAGGAGTTTCTGGGCTTCCATCCCTGAAATTCCTGCTGTTCTTTCCTGCTAAAGCTGAGTTAGGTTGTCTCAGTGAATATTAACGAGCAGCTTTGCCAGCAAACTTCTTACACTTTGAATGACTCAGGGCGAAAAAGGAGATCTTGGGGAAGAGAAGGAAGGGGATCTGCCAAAGTCCTGGAATGCATTCCTGGTCTCTCCACTGCACTTCCAGCATTGTGGGTGTGCTGGGACACCTTTTGGGGCAGTTCTGCTCTTCTGAAGGGTGAACAGACCCTTCAGGCTTGTGTAGAATCTCCTGCTCTTGGCTCAGGACAAAATTCTTCATGCACAGACCTTTTCTGTGTCCAGAATATGGGCCCATTTGTTTGATTTATTCTTTTTTAATAAGAAAGGACCTTCATTGGGTCACTCTGTATTGTCCTTTCTCAATAAAATAAAGAGGGGGATAGTTTCATTGTGGAAACTTATCAGATTAAATCCTTTGGTTTGGTTTTTGCTCTGCCCGTCCCCAGCACGGTGCAGTGCAAAGTAATGGATGCAAAGTGATCCCAGCAGAGAGAGAAACAAATAACCCCAGTGATGCTCCAGGGATAATGGCTGGGCTTAAACCTCATTTGTCAGACTGTGTTTTCCCCTGTGTTATCCTCCTAAAAATCTTCCTTGGTATCCTGTAAATTCATCTGGAAAAGATGGAAAAGATGCCTTTTGCAGATAAAATGTGTCAAATGAGACCTTGGAGCATCGAGGTTCCAGTGAAATCTGTCAGGTACAGATGAATAGTTAACCTGCCTTTCATTCTCACAGCTTATCAAAATCATTAAACCCCAGCAATAATTATGGTTCCTTTCTGACTGGGGTGTTTGTGTGAACCCCGGGGAGCAGAAGGTTCCCATGCCAGGATTCTGCTGTGATGGGAATATTGAAGAAAGTCACTGGTGCTTCTTCTTCCCACATCAGGATGGGAAACTGGTGGATTTTCCTCTTTTTTTGTAGTTCTTTAAGTGTAAGATCTGACCCAGAGAAGCCAAACGGGTGATTTGGGCTGGATATTTTTGCCTTTTTTTTTTTTTTTCAATTAGAAACCGAAAATTAAATCAGCTTCTGTTCCAAAACTGCACAGCTTCTCGTGAGAGCTGACCCTGCCAGGAGACAACCTGGAGAGCAGGTTGGTCCCAGCGGATCTTCGCAGGATTGAAGGAAGATGATGGGCTGGAATATGACCTGAGGGAAGACCTGACCTTTCAAATCAATGCTTGTGCACCCTCAGAGTGACATGAAGTTATTTATTATCTCTTCTTTGGCAAGTGATGCTCCTGATAGGCAGGAATCCCTTTGGATGCAGGGATTTCTGGGAGTCTGGGCGTCCCAGTTTGGGTTGTGGTTGGGAATTCTGTGGGGTTTGCTGCTTTTAATTGATTTTTACCAACAGTGAGGACCTGAAGTTGAAGGCCTGACCCAAATCTGTCCTGAAGGACATTCCTACAGTGGCCAAATGATTTCTCAGCTTGGTGTTTAAGGTATTTTCCTACTCATGTCGATCGTAGAAAGGACGTGATGGAGCTGATTCCTCAGAGCTGAAAATACACAGATTTTCATGGAAATCCATAAAAAAGGTTTCTGCTTGATTCGTATCAAGTCCCAAAACCTCTTTTGTTCCGGAGTTGCTGTTTAATCTCCTCCTTTCCAGCCAGGGATTCTGGAGTCAAAGAATTTAACTATCAGACCTGTGGGTCTTAAAGATTTTGGAGGGGAGGGGGGGAAGTTGCTTCCCATGAAAAGCCCTGTCTGGCTCCATATCAGGATTTTCAGGCATTGACAAAGCAATCAGTAGAATTTTTCTTCGCTGCAGATTATGCTGTGAAAGCAAAAAAACCCCACAAACCCCCATTGATTTGGGTTTGTAATAAGATGACAAGTTTGTAATGATCACCAGGTTCCCTTTTCTGACGTGATGTCGATTTCTTCCTCCAGCTCCTTTGAACACCTTGAGGGCTTTTTATCCTAAAATATGATTTTCAGAACGATAAGGAGAAGAAAAGGTGGATCTGCCATCAAAACAGTGGCACTTCTGATTCTTCTTTAAATTCCTTTGTGTTTGGTAAAATATATATTATATAAATATACATTTTATATATAAATATTTATATCATTATATTTTATATATTTAAATACATAGTTACATATTTTTATCATTATATTATATATTTATATATTTTATTTTACACATATTTATATATAAATTAATATATTTTCTATATTATGTATTTTATGTAATAGATATTATGTGTTCTATATAAAGATAAATATAAAATTTTATCATTATATATAATGATATAGAATATACAATATATAATCTATAATATATACAATTATATATTGCATATAATTCATACAATATATATAATATACACTATATATAATATATGCAATATTATACATATAATTATATATTGTATATATTGTGCCTATTATATACCTATAATCAGATATATTATTATCTATTATAATTCTATAAATATATACTATATTGTTATTGTAATTATATAATAAAATATATGTAATAAAATTAATTCATTCATTAATGAATTATGATCAAGCCCCCGGTGTTTGTGTGATTTTCAGGCAGAACACAAAATCAATGAGGTTTCAGGCTGTGAGTTATTCTCAATATCACTGCCTTACAGGGCCTTCTGAAAAAACAGAAGCAGGACTCAGCCATCCTAAATGTCTTTTCCAGCCCCAACAGCTCCACGGGCAGGTTGGTGTGATCTGCCCACAGCCCAAACCCATCCCACCTGAGTAGAACAGGCTGAGGAAAGGCCACGGGGTCACGCAGTGGGATGGTTTCTGTTCAGTTTGATTCCATAAATATTTGATCAGGTTTATTACCGATTATCTGTAAGCGCTGTCTGCCAGCCCAGCGCGTGCCGAAGGGGCCTGCAGGAACCCAGCTGGAATTCCGGATGTCTCAGGGACGGAAATGCCGGTAACCCTGAGCTAATCCAGACCTTTTTTTTGGGGGCTAAACTGGTGATTTGCACGATTCGTTCCCCTCTGCAGTGCCTGTGCTCTCAGCACTGCAGGCTGGGCCGCTCGTTCCCCTGGCTCTGCTGCTGCTTTGACGCTCCCAGTCTCCCTGGCAATGGATTGACTCTGGATACGCGTTTCTGGAAGCGAACCCCGCGCCGGATTCCCCACAGAACCCCGGGGCTGCCCCACCAGCTCCTCTCCTGCCCTCCGCAGGGGACACAACCCCTGCTCGTCCTTCTCGCTGCGTTCTGCGAATTTTGGGGGGGTTCAGCCGAAATCCAGGCGCGTGCTTTGTGTTCATGTCACACGCTGTTTCTGCCGCAGTCGCCCTCCTTCCCCCCTCAGCCAGCAGCAAGAGGAAAGAAAAGGAGCTTGTGTGAGATTTGGCTCGGCAGCCTCGGCTCTGCCGCTGTGCCAAACACCTTAAAGCTGCAGCAGCCCTGGGGATGCTCAGAGCTCAGGCTGCTCGGCCTTGCTGCTGCTTTTCTTCTCTGCTTTCAAGTGTCAGCGAGGCTGGGACGGAGAACTGAAGAAATCAGAGTTGGTTTTGTGCCCCTGGAGACGGATCAGCCGGTGCGTCACGGGGTGCAGCGTGAGCAGGAAGGCAAGAGAGGGGTAGAGTTGCTCCAGTGGAAAAAGAAACTGAAAGAAAGGGAATTTAGGTTGGATGGTGGGAAGGAATTCTTCCCTGTGAGGGCGGCGAGGGGCTGGGATGGAATTCCCAGGGAAGCTGTGGCTGCCCCTGGATCCCTGGGAGTGTCCAAGGCCAGGTTGGAGCAACCTGGGACAGTGGAAAGTTTAAGGCCCTTCCAACCCAAACCATTCTGGGATTCTCCGATTCGATGAAAAGCAGCTTTTATTGGAATTCAGTTACGACCTGAAGACACCTTGTACTGCTGTCTGTCCCTGTGGTTCCTTCTCAGAGACACTGAAAACATCCAGGACAGGGAGGTTTCGCTTTGCTCTGCCCAAGTGTGTTGTTGGAACAGGACAACAATGCTCAAAAATCAAATATGCTGGAGTTTGGTGCCTGAGTTTAAGTCAAACTCACTTCAGAATCTCTGGAGTGTCTAAATCCATGGCAGCATCTCTTGCTGCTGGAAAGAATCCCCCTTTGCTGTTCAAAAGGGGAAAAAGAAATTGGCTCATACTAAAAACTTTTCAAGCTGCCAAAATGAACTGTTTCCTCCCCGTAGGAAACCAACCTCATTTCCAGCATCCACAGACAGATCTTTCTACATAATAACTTGTAATAACATAATAATGCATCTTGAGATTCTCCTTAAAGGAAGACTCTGCTCTTTGCTCTTTCCTGAGGAGCTGAATAATTTGGCTTTCCAAGGAGAGGGGCCTTGTGGCAACGGGAGAGGACACAGGAGGGCTGGCAGCCAGTTCTGGTCACAATTCCTGCAGGATTTGTGGCCTTGGGCAAGTTGGTTCTTGTGCTTTTTTAATCTACACATGCAGCAAACACAAACAGCCTTCCTGGTGCCTGTTCCTGGCTCTGGGTTTCCACAACAGCCCGGGCACAGATTCTCATGATCCCTCCTGGAACTCTCCTCACCCAGCAAGCCAAGTGGAACTTGGCAGAAGGAAGAGGAACAAACTCCTGAACTCTTGTGTTGGGACCCGAGCTTGTGGCATTTCATGGAATCCCAGCCTGGTTTGGGTTGGAAGGGACCTTCAAGTCATCCTGTGCCACCCCTGCCATGGGCAGGGACACCTTCCACTGGCCCAGTTTGCTCCAACCCGGCCTTGGACACTCCCAGGGATCCAGGGGCAGCCACAGCTTCTCTGGGAATTCCATCCCAGCCCCTCCCCACCCTCC